>JAVSCE010003928.1:0-53464 GCA_032199065.1 Smutsia gigantea | reverse complement strand
ATATATATGTAGGGGAAAGAAGTAATGGTTAAAAATTACCCCTGAAAACTCTTAATACTTAGTTATGTCATCCAAAAATGAAGACCTGTACAACCTATTGACCCAGACTGGTGAAAATTTATTCACAGGGAAGTAAGCTTTCTTGTGACCCAAGAAACAGGTGAAATTCACTGCTTTAATAGTTAATCCTTTGTATGTATTTCCAGAAGCCCACCTTCCCTCTCCCTCATCCAGCAATATCTTCTGGGTAGTATGGAATTATCTTGCATAAAGTTTAATTAATGAAAGCAAATACAGAGCAGAAAAGTATAAACGTCCTCTTTGGAAGAGAATAAAATGCAAAGTGACCTTATTTTGAGCACTCCATCATATGAATGTTTTCTTTGTTTACTAAATGCAGTAGCTGAGATCACATTATAAAATAAAGTATGAATGAAACTCAAATTCAGTAGAATCCTTGCTTGTTAGAAGTATTATAACAAAAACTGGTTTTGGGAAGACCCATGTGTTCTGTGTCTCTTTAAAGACTCAAGAAACTCATCTTGCTGGCAGTTTCTCAAGTTTAAAATGATTTCCCAGAAGCCCTTTCTTCCAAATAAAACTTTGTGTTAGATGTTTTTGTTTTGGAACACATTTGGGATTCTCTATGTATTAAGGTGAGTGGTGGAGGGTAATTATAATTCTGGTTTCTTGGAACTATGAACTAAACGACCAACAGAAGCAGACGTAAAAACAGTGTGTTGGAATTACCATCCAGAGAACTGAGATTCTGGGCAAAGTCACTGGGGCTAATACATGCCTTGTTGAAGGCTATGCAAATAGCCTAGAGATAGAAACTTGAGGGAGAGAGAGGCTAGGCTTGAGCTTGTCTTTTCCCAATGATGGAGATCACATGCAACTTATGTAAAATGATTGTAAGGCAGGTAAGGTTGTTTTTCTTACATAGATTGTGTAAGTTATTTTAAGTAGATTTTTTTTGGAGTATAGATTAGTCTTCCTGGAATGCTTTTGTTTCCAGGCTTTGCTGATTATCTTTACATCTGTCAAAAGGACTTAAGATAGTTTCACCTATATGAAGGCTTTTTGATTATTAACGTTATTTTACTTGGTATCAAGATAACAAAACTTCACAAAGCCTGCTTATCTGGGTCTGGTAACAAAACTGCCCATAACTTCTTTAAAAACAAAATCACTTCATATATTTCTTGTTATAAAAAATGGATTAACAGCTATAGTTCCTGAAGGAACTTACTGAATTAAATAGGTCTCAAGAACAGGCCAATCTTCTTGGTTTGTTCCTTTGAAGAAAAAAATGAAAGTGGAAGGTTCTGGTAAAACAGATTGAAAATGTATTTTGCCTATACTTAACATCTAAACTTTTTTTTCCTTCAATTTTTCAGTATTCTACTTTGTAAATACTGTTATTTGTATATACTGTAAATGATGACATCGGTGGGCACTAACCGAGCCCGGGGAAACTGGGAACAACCTCAAAACCAAAATCAGACACAGCACAAGCAGCGGCCACAGGTAAAGAGCCCAAGGAATATGGATCCATGAATAGCCTTGCTGGTTGTTACTGGTTTCCGCCCAGTGCAGCAGCAACCTTTGCTTTGGGTTATGGATTTGGGTTTATTCTTATTTGCTAGTCCTTGCCCCTTTTACTTAGGGCCTGGTAAGTGTATTAAGGAGTAAATTAATCTGGATGCTAATTTTTATGGCTTTTTTATTTTATCTTCTCTGTTTTGAAGTTTGATTTAAATGTCATCTGTTTTCTATAACCAGTTTGATGTTGGTTGGTACCCTAATGTGAATGAATTAACTTCTGTTTGGTTATGGTCAGAAGAATGTGTAAAACTAGAACTTCCCTCTCACTTGTTTTTCTTTTCACATTTTTCTAAGTGAATTTCTGGCAGAATTTCAGTTTTTAAATTGGGACAGTAAAATTCATGGTATCTTGCTAACATGCACAGGATACTCATAAGATAACCCTGAGACTATCCTCAGACTAAATCTTAAGGTGTTCTTAGCCCTAGGACTAAGAAGGTGGTGTTGGTCATTGCAGAAACAGAAGCAGGGCTTACAGATGACTTTGCAAATACATTCATGTGAAGGCACAAATGTTTGAAAGTGGTGCTGTGCTCCTAAGGTAAAAGACTCATAACTGTGAACATTGGTTTAAAAATGCCCCCTGCAGTTTTAGGGATCATAGAGTGAGATAGTGGCAGCTTCACTTTTTGTTTTTTATCATTTTGCTGATTTAAGCATCTTGAAGTGTTAGTGTTTTATTACTTCGTCATTTGTAACAAGAAGGAAATTGGGGCAGGAGGTGGGGCGGATATTGACTACATAGGTCACTTATTTCTCTAAACCATTGTCCCTTGACTATATGTTCTTGAATTTGTCTCAATTCCTAGGCCACTGCAGAACAAATTCGACTTGCACAGATGATTTCGGACCATAATGATGCTGACTTTGAGGAAAAGGTGAAACAAGTGAGTATATCACTAATTTGCTATAAGCTATGAGAAAACATATCAGGATTAGAACACAGTTAAATAGTACAGGTACCTAACAGGATATTTTTCTACTGTAGGTAAAAAAGAACTATAACCCAAAGTACCCATAGGGTAAGCCAATAAGTAAGAACTTTTATTTTGTTGTCTGATTTACCACACTCCTTTGGATAGATATCCTGTTCAAATGTTTTATCTTAATTTCAGCCTCTTGTTTATTGAATGACTTTGTTGAAGCCATTTTATAGCAGCTTTGAACAGTTGTGGCATCTGGGAAACATAGAAATTAATGGTATCCTAAAGCCTGTGTACTTCTGGGTTTGATTCTCTGTTAGATTTTTATTGTTTGATTGCTTTGTAAATACTTTTGACCCCATCCCTAATCATAGGTGTTAATATTTTCCCTTTTGAAATAGAAAATTGTCATTTTGCTAATTTAAGCCTCTTAAATAGTGTTAGTGTTTTATTACTTGGTCATTTGTAACAAGAAGGAAATTGGGGCAGGAGGTGGGGTGGATATTGGCTATGTAAGTCCCTCTTATTTCTCTAAAATTATGCGTATCTTGCTTTTTAGAGATTGGCTCTTCCCACCTGAGTTGGTGTCTTCTCCCTTTTCTTCACTTAGTTTTGTTTTGTGGGGAGTGCTGCAAGCTTATTCATGATGGTTGCTAATTTTTCTCTTTCAGTTGATTGATATCACAGGCAAGAACCAGGATGAATGTGTCATTGCTTTGCATGACTGCAATGGAGATGTCAACAGAGCCATCAATGTACTGCTGGAAGGAAACCCAGATACGGTAGAGTGCTAATAAAGTGTTCGAAAGAGTGGGTCCCAGGCTGACAGACTAGTAATATTCCAAAAATAGCAATTGGGTAACTCAACTTAAAGCAGACTATTCTCTGACAGAGTAGGGAACTATCTTAGAGATTGTTTGCTGCAGGTTGCAAACACTTAAAGTTTATATACCGTAAATAGGAGAATACAGGTAAAATCAGTCTCTTCTCATTGGCCTGGAATAAATTATTCATTCTAGGCTAGTGACTGTTTTCAAGACTGGGTTAGTCTGAATTAGAGGTGCTGTTTAATAGCTTTAGTTACTAATCATGGGAGATTTTTGTTCACTTGTTTTATTGCTACTGAAGAAAGTCACAAACTAGTGGGTTCTGATTTCAGGACGTTCCCATTGATACCAGCTTTACATTTCATACCTTTCCATCATGTGAACTTAACTTCTGTTGAGTAGCAGACAAATAAGATTTACAGCCTATTGACCATTCCTGGAGATAATAGGGGATATCTTGGAGGAAGGATCTCTTGCCCTAGAATTTTGAGTTGCTTTCACTTCTTTTTCTCCTTACTTAATGAGAATCCTGCATTTTTGTGCTTACCTTACCATTGTACCAAATCAAATTGTAAGTCCCTTAAGTACAAGGATTCTGCTTTACTAACCTTTGGGGTGTTCCCTGCTGTGCTTAGTAGAGCACTTTATTATTTTAATGAGCATTGTCTCATTTTGAAGTCATTTTCATTTACTTGGTTTTACACTGGGGATCTTTGGTTGGGGTAGATAACCACAGTTCATCCTTAGACTATCTTAACTGATGTTACCATGTCATTTTAGCTAAATGTTGGAGGTTTGTCAGTTTCCTTGAGACAGTGGGAAATAATAGTGGAAAACTTTTGGTCACTGAATTTAAATTTGTGGATTTTTTCCTTCCAGAGTATGGTCCCAGATGAGATTTTATAATCAGATAACAGTGCTTTTGGTTCATTCTGAGTTTACCCTAAAATAATTACTAGCATTTTTTGGTGAGGTGGGGAGGAACAGCACTACTCATGCCTTTGAAAAGTCTGAATGTTTTTAGCACAACTCGTTTCACCTTCTAGCATTTTCTGCCTAGTGCTACAAGTCTGACCTTTCACAGTGTCAAGAAGGAAAATAAACTGTAGCATGTAGTCTTATGCTACAAATACACCAGCTACTAGTGAAACCAGTGGGAAGGGATGTTGGATGTATTTGGGTGGATGAGATCATATCAGAAAACTGGCAGTGTGTTTGGGAAGATCATAGTAATTCCTTTTCCTTATAGAACCCATCTGGTGCCAGCAGCTGATGTGTACCATAGAGGAGGGAGAAGGTGACAGGTTTCTGAAACTTGCCAAGTTTTGAGACAGACTAGCAAAAACTCTAAAAGCTAACTGTTTGGAGTGTAGTTTCCAGGGATTCTGATGCAGATTTAGTTACAGAGTTACTATAATGTATGAATCAAAGCTACTGTGAGTATAAATGTCCCACCAGCTATAATGTGGAATGGGCTTGGGTTGGAAGAGTAGGCGACAGGGTCTGCCAGCTCCTAGGGGGATACTTAACCTTTTTTTAAGTTACTATTTTAGTAAACTTTTTATTGTAAATTCCTTAGAATATATAGATATAATTTTGCTGTACTTATTTTTTCTTAAACTTAAAAAGATTTAAAAATTGTAAACTTAACAGAATTTACCATTTTAATCATTTTTAAGTTTATGATTCATTGGCATTAAGTACCTTGACAATATTGTGCAACCATTACCATTGTCCATTTCCAGAACTTTTTCATTTTCCAAGCAGAAACTGTGTTGTCTATTGAACAGTAACTTCCCATTTTCACCTCCCTCAGCTCCTTGTAACGTCTTCTATTTTCTTTTTTGATGAAATTTGCCTATCCTAGGTACCTGTAAGTGGAATCATACAATATTTGTCCTTTTGTGTCTGTCTTCATTTAGCATAGTGTTTTCAAGATTTATCCATGTTATGGCATTTATCTGAATTTCACTCCTTTTTAAGGCTGAATAATAATATTCCATTATATGTATATACCACATTTTGTTTATCTATTCATCCACAGATGGTCACTTGAAATTATTTGGAATTAAGTTACAGAGATCACAGCATTTCATTCCCTAAATTCTTCAGCATGCTTCCCTTAAGAGGGACATTCTTTTTATATGACCACAATATTATTATCAACCCTGAGAAAACTAGTACTCATTTCATTTTGTACCTGGTCCATATTCTTGAAAATTACTAAGTGTTGCTGAGCACTGGGCTATTGTTGTTTGAACTGGATGGCAACTGGGATAGTAAAGATCTGGTAGTCTGGGTGTTTGACTTGGAACTTTTATTTGGACATATTTTTAATAAAAATACATGTAAATAAAAAAACATTTGAAACTTCAAATTTATAAAGCTCATTTTCCTGATGAAATGAGTGTGTTTGCAATACTGTTTATCTTATTTTTCTTATCACAGATTTTCCTTCCTGCAATCTGGAGTGGATCAGATTATTATGTTTTGAAGAAGGTTGAATTGGATTATATCAGTTTAAGAAATATAGGGAGAACAGAAACTTTGAGGGGTTTTTTTGGCTTTATTTGACATGAATAGGAATATAAAAAGTTGGGAGGCCCTGAATCCAAAGGGAATTAGTTTTTTCAGCCCAGGAAACACACTTGAAAAGTAGGGACCAGTAACTAGATCCTTTGACTAAATACTCCAAGGGAGGGACTGAACTAGATAGAGATCTTGGTGATCCTTTTGGAAGTGACCCTTGTCATCCATTAGCAGTAAACACCTCTCCTACAAAAGGGTCTTGAATTTTGCAGTGATAAGTATATATATTTTGAGGTTCTGTCTGTACTCCCTATTTAAATAGAAGTAAAGTAAACTAGAAGAAGTATCTTAGATGGGGATGCTGAAAAGAGAATGGTTAACAATTGTCCAGCTTTTGTTCCTGGTTTCCTGATAGCACTCCATACTGATTAGGCATGAATGCTCTGCCCTTCTTTAGCATTCCTGGGAGATGGTCGGGAAGAAGAAGGGAGTCTCGGGACAGAAGGATGGTGGCCAGACGGAATCCAACGAGGAAGGCAAAGAAAATCGAGACCGGGACAGAGACTATAGTCGACGACGTGGTGGGCCACCAAGACGGGGGAGAGGTGCCAGCCGTGGACGAGAGTGTATGCATGGGGCTTTAACAAAACCAGCTGTGGGTCAGTAATGTCTAGACTTGAGGGAGGTCAGGGCCCTACTAGGCTGGACCTAGTAATTGTAACATCCTTTTGATTTTTCTTGACATCTGTTCTGAGACCTTAGCATTCTCTTACGTGCAGTGCAGCCTTTTCTAGCAACAGCTACCAATTTGGCATGAAGTCATTTGGTAGTCATTTATAAAGTTGTTTGACTTAGAGCTCTCTGTTGTGGTTCATCACCATTCCCCTAGTAATCATCATGTCCCATCCTTCTAGCTCATTTTTTCTAATTTGTCTTTCTACCACTGTGTGTATATATATATATATATATATACACACACACACACATATCATTTATATATTTACATGTTATATTGACTCTTCGCTGGCCATCTGTGTTTTTAATTTCAGTTCGGGGGCAGGAAAATGGATTAGATGGCACCAAGAGTGGAGGGCCTTCTGGAAGAGGCACAGAAAGAGGCAGAAGAGGTCGTGGCCGAGGCAGAGGTGACCAGTTTGTTAGGGGCATGGGTATTGGGGGCAGGGTACTTTTACTAGTTCTGTAGGGGTCTACTTAAAAACAAAGTCACATGGAGTCTGGTTACCTTATTGTTGAGATGTCATGCAAATTCTAGAGATTGCTGAGTGGGCAGTGTGAAAGAAGTTGAATGTCATTTCCTTTAGTTTTTATTGTTGATATTGTATTTGCTTGAGGATCCAGGAGTTAGATTAGCAAAGGAACAACCTGCCAGTACTAATGATCATCCTATTGTGTTATATTGACTGATAATGCTACAAAGTGAAAGAAAGAACATTGGATGATGTCAACCACTTACTACTCTATTCTTAGTTGGGAAGATAGTTTTACATCAACTTGTAAAATATTTCTCTTGCCCTCTCTTTCTCTTCTTTAGGTGGCTCTGGTAGGCGGGGAGGAAGGTTTTCTGCTCAAGGAATGGGGTAAGTTTCATTGATCCAACATCATAGTGTAATTTTTTTCCCCCCTAAACATCACTATAACATCTTAGAATGACTAATACCCTGGTATCCTCAGGATAATAGGCATTCTTAACAAAAATGTATTCAGAAAAATTTCTAGAGACTAATCAGAAAACAAGGTAGGCTTTGAGCTTATTTTTTAGGGGTGTTAATCACCTGATAGTTATCTTTATTTCATAGCTTCATTTGAGTGTATGTACCTCCTATCTTCCAAAAATCTTCATGTGGCTTTTAATAAGATTATTGGTGTCCTAACCCAAAGTGGATAGTAGATGTAAATTGAGATTATACCATGAAATTTTAGGTAGGCTGATAAATGAGAAATAGTAGACACCATATGGGGTTATAGAATGGGGGCCATGATTGGTCAGTAGCAGGAAAGAGAAAGTCAAGATTCTGATTGCCTTTCTCTCTGAGTAGTTTTTGCTGGTGCTGTTTAGGGGTTAGAGTCTTTTAAGCCTTTTTTTCTTCCCCACCTCCCAGAACCTTTAACCCAGCTGATTATGCAGAGCCAGCCAATACTGATGATAACTATGGCAATAATAGTGGCAACACATGGAACAACACTGGCCACTTTGAACCGGATGACGGGACGAGTAAGTGACCATTTATTATTTGTTTCTTTTCTGGGAACCTAAGGGAGTAATTTTTTTGAGGTTATATTGTCACATAAAAAAGTGAGAAATAGTTTCTGGGTACAGAGATGGGGGGAAAGTGATGGCAGTTGAATTACGGTGTATTCTATTTACTAATATGTGCCTATGGGCACATTATACATGCTATTTCACCTGATCGTCATCACATTTTGTGAAATAGACATTATATACCATCACTTTCCAGATAATAAAACTTAAGATGGAAAGAGCAATTATGAAATTCGCTAGTATTTGAACTCGGAATTCTTAGACTCCAAAAGCCTGTGCTCTTTGCATCATGTGACTGCCATTATCTCCCAACTGTATTTCCTAGTGCCTTCTGAAGATATACAGAATTAATTAATCAAACTACTACTTGGAGATGAATAGGCCTCACAATTAGAGCCCACTGGCAGTTTATTTTCTGGTACCAAGAGAGGAATCTTTTCCCTTCATTTTTGGGAAATCTCAATGTCTGAGCAAGAAAAAAATCTCAAGATTCTGTAGCTCTCTTTGTTGGACAGTCTCCTGGGTGTAGTAGAGTATTACGGGGTTTGAATAAGATAGCATTTCTTATTAGCCGGCAAAAAGCTTTGGTGCTTTTATCTAGGTATGGTATGTGCATAGTATTTAATGCTTTGATAGGCATCTGAAATATACCAAGATGTGTTTGGGAATAAAAGATAAACTTTTGCTACTATTAAGCCAGAGCAGCCTCTGGGCTCTAGAGTACTTTCTTCTTAGGTGGGCAGTTAACCTGTTACGAGCTCAGCCAGCACGTGGAGAGCCTGAGATTTTTTCTTCTTAATAAAGTGGGGATGAGTAATGGCAGAGAACCAAATCACTTAGGCTCCTTGATTCCTGTCCATTTGAATTTGCCTTGCCCCTTTTCAAAGAGCAGTGATCTTTAATCCCTTTGTTTTTAGAAGGGTCTTTGGCCCAAATAGCTTCTCATCTACCCCGCAAGGTTTTACACTCAGGTCCTGAATGTTACTTTTTGTTCACTAAGCTGATAAACTCATTTTGAATACAAATTTCCCATTGGAAGAGACTAAAGTTGAGTTATTGGCAAGATACCTTTTTTAATTCCCTTGACCATTTGGCTATGAAATGTCCTTTCCTGTTTTAACTTACTGTCCTTCGGAAGCATTAGAACTGCTCTTCATTCATCTCTTGATGGGTTTCTGGAGGCAGTGGAGTAGTCTAAGCAACCATAGTTACTGTTTTTGAGCTCTAGTTCTTGGGTATTTGGCTTTTTTATTATTGGTAGAAGACTGTAGAGGTTAAGGAGTTTTTCAGTTTTCAGTTTGGATAGGAAATCAGGCATAAAGTCCCAGTCATAGATCATAAGTCTTAGCTGTTTTCAGCAAGGATCTAGTTAGAGAAACAGGGAAGGATGAGGTGTGTGTTTATTTCTACTGAGTAGAGAATAGCAAGTTTGGGAAGCTAGCATCAGAAATCTGATTTGTGGCTGAATGAAAAATTATGTGATGTTGCTGTCATCTTTTTATTGTGAAAGTACTGCGTATAGTTTCACGCATTCCCATCATTGTTAATTTCACCATATGAACTTACTTTCATGCATGATCTCTTTTTATGTTTTCATGATAGGAGACTTCAAATTCCCTTTTTTATTTAAAAGAAAGCCAAACCTACCCTTAAAATATCCACAGGTAAAGTGGGAGTTACTGGGGGCAAATACTCACTCACAAGTAAGATTTCACTGGTTGTTTTTTCTTTTCTTTTCTTTTTGTTTCAGGACTTGATTTCATTGGGGTTGAGGGGTCAAATTATCCCCGAAAATTTGAGACTGCTCCTGGTATGATACATCCAGGCGCCTAACTGCCCCGGATATTTCTATAGATTTTTATGAACTGAGATATCTGTGGATATGTCATTTTTCTGTCCTGCTTTTCCTCTTCCTGCCTTTTTCTTCCATATTCTGTGCCCATTTTTTTCCTTAAAAATTTTGTTCATTTAATGAATATTTAACATTTACATTGGCTGTGCTTTCTGCTGATGGAATGGAAACCGTAATCTGTTTGTTGTTCAGTGTATTTGCTGTTCCTTAATGCTTCCTCAGTATAATCCTCTTCCTCAGCCACAATTATACACCCTATATAAGAAAATAATCAAGTGGGTAACTACATTCTGCCTTTCCATCCCAGATACAGTTGCCAGAGTGCAGGGAAAAAAAATTCTTGCATTGAGAGAGCCTCTCAGTAGTAGCTAACTTCTCAGGTAACTTCCAACTCTAGGATTGTGTGTATGTATTAACCCATATCTTGGGTTCCTTTGAACCAGGGTGGGATGGATGTCGATGGGGAGTAAGAGTGGTATCACCAGAGAGGGAGAGAAGAATGTGGTTTGTTACTTGTCTAAGCTGAGACTGGACTTTGATTTGATTTGGAGAATGTTGTTATTAAGTAGCTTGGAATTTCCATTGTACAGTTTTTGTATTATTCTAGGGGAAGCATTACAATGAGCATATTTTTCTCTAGGAAATAGGATTTTTCATTATTAAATGTTTAGAAGAATTTAAAATGGGTTTTATAAGTGTTAGAGTATTTCTTTTCAATGACAATGAAATATCTGAATGCCAGACTTTCATTATTTGATTCTTAAGAGAAGTTTTCTCCATTTAGAGAGAAGGCTATAGGAGTTATTCAATATTTGCTCTTGTAATGGAGAAGAAAATAAGTGTTTTTCTCCCTTCTACAGATAGGTTCTTACTCCTTATTGTGGTCCTTTGGGTGATGGGAAGAATCCTGGGTCTCAGAAACATTCAC
Source organism: Smutsia gigantea (assembly GCA_032199065.1). NCBI lineage: Eukaryota > Metazoa > Chordata > Mammalia > Pholidota > Manidae > Smutsia > Smutsia gigantea. The sequence continues at coordinate 42,516 of JAVSCE010003928.1, read as the reverse complement.
CCATATTCCCTAAGAAAAGGCAATTTCCCTTTCTCAGAATATATGTATAAAGGAAGCAAAACAAGCGGGGTGTAGAAGGTGGTTTCATTGCTTATGGACCTCTACTGTAGAAACTGTTACTACCAACATGAGCATGCAGCCTCATTATCTGCTCCATGACCTTGCAGGTCAGACTTCACATTCCATGTGATCAGGATTAGACATAACTATCATACATTTGATTTTTTTGTCTTGCCCAGTCTTACAAAAAGAATAGCTAGCTCCATGGGGATTCCTTATAGTTAAATCAATAAGATCTATAAACTTGACTTCTGCTGAGTATGCTCTTTTAATTCAGTTCCAATAGCAAATTATTTTTCATGCCCTCAATTTGGATTTCAAGCCTTTCCTTCTTCATTGCCCTTTCATTATCATGTGGCAACAGGTTGTGTTCCTCTGTCATGCCAGTTGTCTTCAGACTGACCTGCAGTATTGTCTTACACCACATAAGTAGGTATAGTTTGCATGTTCTGGTTTAAATTGGCTGCTGCCATTTCACTGAATTGACCATTAAGTCAGAGGGCTGAAGGGCCTTAAGTGATTATGGAGCATTGGTTCTGTTGTGTTCTCTCTCTAGCTCTCTTGCTTTCTTTGCTGTTACAGCTGTGTAACAAAAACTGAAATTTCAATCTCATTAAAACCTTGGTGTTCTGAGGTATCCCCTTCTAAACAATCTTTTCCTCCCTCTGAAGCCCAAGAATCCCTCTGATTACTAAATTCTGGTTGTATTTTTGGCTGCCAAAACGTTAACATAAGTGTTGTGTGCACATGCTTCATACTGACACTTAAAGTCACCTCACTCTTTCTCCTTTATTTCCAGGTGCATGGAGGACTGCAACAGAGGAGTGGGGAACTGAAGATTGGAATGAAGATGTAGGTATTCCCAGGTCATTCCTTATTAGTGCCTTCTATCCCTAAGTGTTGTTTAGGGATAGAAAGTGGGTATGTTTCTTCTACCCCTCAAAATTTACCCTTAAGATTCTTTTACACCAAAACTTTTACACCTAAAATAGTGTTCTGAGCCAGAACATTTCACATATGTTATATGAAGGAGACTGCGCATGAACAGGACTCTGGAACCAGACTATGGAAAGGGCAAGTACACTTGTGTAAGTCCAATATCTGATTGTCGGATTTCATCTCAGGACAAGATGGTGGTTGGGTAGGGCACCAGAAATGGAATTAGGCAGGTAGTGCATTGAGTAACAGCTGCTGTTGGTACAGGACTCTACTCGGAGCAGCTCCATTATTTGGTTCACATACAGGCATTGGTGTGCGGTCCTGTGATTGATTGGCTTGGAGGTGGATACAAAGTGAGAGATACAGTACTAAGTCTTCAAGTTTTCAATCTCATTGGCTCTGGAGCCCTTTTAGGTACTTGAAGCCCAACTTTGTAATTGTAATTGAGATGGATATATAGAATTGGCAAAATTCCAGCTAGACTCAACTTGGAAACTCATACATGGGTGGCACAAGGTAGCACATAACCAAGCTCTGTGAATTCATTGGTGTATGACCCTGAGGAAAAGAATTTTGCTGATTCCTAAAGTCAAGCTTTTGCTGTGAATTAGCATTTTCAGTGATCATGGATGAACTCCCATTTTAACATTTTTTAATCTACTTTCCTATACTCCTATGTATTCAGGCAAGACAGCTTTTATGGTTGGTTAGAGGAAATTATATATGAAACCATTTTGGTTGCCATGCCAGAGATTTTAACAGATGCATTAGCATCAAAGGGTGATCTTTTTCTACTGTAGGTGAACTTGTGAATACTTTTTAAGACTTGGCTTTCTGCTTAAGTAACTTTCAGGAAAGAATATATTTGTGGGGTGTATTCCCTGTTTTATTTAGAGGAGAGATTTTAATGAAAAAGTAAAAAATAAAACTAAATCAACTTTTGAATAGTAGGAAGAGTTATTCCCTACTATTGCTTCCCTAATCTTAGTGTCTTATAATGTAGAGATTAGGTGTAATGAAGTCAGTAATAAGGCAAAAATTACATATAGTTAAAATTGTCCCTGAAAAGACCTTAACTCACCAGCACTTGGGCCCTTACTGCTCAAAAGCCAAAAATTAACTTCTTTTATTTGTCTTTATCTGATGTGATCTTCCTTTCTTTGAGGAGTGGTGGAAGATAAAATATGGTTTGTGCAAGGGTTGTTGTTGGGAACCGTAATGGAATAAACAAAAGGGGTGTCTTCCCTTTTTCTGTTTAGTGTGTGTATTCACCTTCCTCTATCAGTCTGTGTATTGTATTATATGACTTCACTATCTTTTTTGGGATTTCTTGAACCTACCCTTTTGTTTGCATTGGGCATATATAGGAGGGGCATTAAGGTCAATCCATTTAGAATTTTTCAGGGTACATAGTTCCTTCTTCTGAGGGTTTCCCTTTTTTCTTGATAATGAATTTCCCTTACCTATGCCAGATTTCTGACTATAACTTACCTAACACCAGGAGTGACTAATTCCTTTGTTTTCCAGCTTTCTGAGACCAAGATCTTCACAGCCTCTAATGTGTCTTCAGTGCCTCTGCCTGCGGAGAATGTGACAATCACTGCTGGTCAGAGGCAAGTGTGTAGTAAAATTTGGTGTCTTTTACTTTTTCCCAAAGGGATCTGCTGAGATAGTTGTAAGGAAGAGAGGCATCAGGCCTTTAAAAGCTCTTGTGATGTTGGTAATAATGATAATCAAATCACATTAGATTCCTCTTTGGTTGATTGATAGATTTACAGGCATTGATAACCTTAGTAGCTTCTCAGCTTCTCTTGCTATATAATTATGGTCTTGACCACTGAGTATAGTGATCATTTTTTCCCGTAGGATTCGGCTAATGAACTTTTTAGAACTTGAACCTTAGGTTGTGGGGTCAGTAGAGGAAGGTACACTTGTCAGAGAATATTTGGTATTGGGGTCAGTAGAGGAAGGTACACTTGTCAGAAAGCCCAAATTTATCCTACAGGTAAATTGGACCAAATAGATTATTTCTATACCTGGTTATGATAGCTGTTGACTCAGAAGGTCCTAAAAAGAAGTGTTACAGGAATAGGGTGTTAGAGATGTCATTTCCAGAGGTATGTCTTTTTTCTGGCACCAGTATTTTGTCATTTTTCCTCATCAATTCTTCAATTCTCTAACCTGAACTAGGTGTTAAACAACTCAGTTCAATGCTGATGCTAAGTATCCAGAGTTAGCACAGACCCAAGTTGAAGGCTTAGTCCCACAAGAGTGCCCTTGCTTCAGAGATTAGCTGCAAACAGGTGCACAGGCTTCCTACACACGCTTCTGCGTGACCAACAAATTTGGGGGTTCTTGCAGCCCCTTCCTCAGGTTCAGTGATTTGCTAGAATGTCTCAGACACAGTTTTACTTGCTGTTACTGGTTTCTTGTAAGCTGTACACAGGAACAGCCAGATGAAGAGATGCATAGGGCAGGGGTGGGGCGCGGAGCATTCATGCCCTGTCTGGGTGTGCTGCCCTCCCAGTGTGTTCATCAACCTGGCAGCTCACTGAATCCCATTGTTCAAGAGTTGTTATCAGTTTTATTCCATCAGCCTGAGTGATTAAGTCATTGACAATTGAATTTAGCCTCTAGCCCCACCTCCCTCCCTAGAAGTTTGGTGGAGTGTGATGAGGCTGAAAGCTCTAGCCTTCTGATCAGTCATGGTGTTTCTGGGCACTAGGGTCCCCTTCCCCCTCTTCCCCCCGCCACAGGCTATGTGGGGGGTCCTCATTAGCATAAATTATGCTAGTAACCTCACTAGTTTAAATTGTGGTTGAATGGGACTCTTGAGTAACAAAACATACTCATTCAGGAAATTTTGAAGGTTTTAGGAGCCTTTGCCAAGAATTGGAGGCAAAGCCCAAATACATAAATTTTTTATTATCCTACAGGTAATTTGAAATTTTATAGAAGTTAGGGAAAAAATTCCCCAAGCCCTTCTTGCTCCAAAGATACTTGAAGATGTCAGTGTTCCAGTATATGGTTTCACATATTAGATATTGGTAATGCCAGGTATTCAGTATTAAAATCATGGGCAAAACTTGGCAAATTTTGGTCCAATTGTGTTGCTGTATTAGAACTTAACATTAGCTATTTCATTAAACTAATATGATTAAAATATTTAAATAATATTGTGGTTGGCAACATCATTGGGACACAGCTAGATACAGTAGTGTTTCTTATACATCAGTTATTTTGGTAAATTAAGCATTTTCAGGGCTTTGAGTTTCTAAGGAGTGACTTCATTTTGATCCAACCATAATCTGAGTTGGTGTTGGGGAATACTAGAATGTTCAATCATTATTCATCAAGATATCTCATTGCTCCACTAGAATCGACCTTGCTGTTCTACTGGGAAAGACACCATCTTCAATGGAGAATGATTCATCTAATCTGGATCCATCTCAGGCTCCTTCTCTTGCTCAGCCTCTGGTGTTCAGTAACTCGAAGCAGAGTGCCATATCACAGCCTGCTTCTGGGAACACATTTTCTCATCATAGTATGGTAAATAGAAAACTTTCCTGCTAACCTCAGTATATTCATATAGTAATTCCTTCCAGTGTCAGTCAGTTTTGGGCAAGGTAAAGCATCCCCTTTTGCCCTCCTATGCAACCTTGGGTATAGAAATGATGGGTTGGGTGGTAGGAGGGTAGCTCTAGGAGAAGACAGCTTTGGCCAGACTGAAACTTCTTATAAAAATTAGTTAATATCATTTCTTGAATACCTGTTGTACTGAACATTGTTTGCTATTACTCTTAAAAAGAGAAAATCAGTGACAACAACAAATTAAAGTTTGATGAGAGGTTGTGGCAGTTCCCTATTTCTTGATAGAGTAGAATTGCCATATGTATTTGTTTAAACTACACATTTCTGAACAAGGCTTTCAAAAACTTGGGGATCTTCCTAGTCTGCCCACTTGCTGGCTGCTTCTCCCTTCTTCTAAGTGGGAATTAGAGTGCTTGCTCTGCCTATCTTACAAGGGCTTTAGGAAGATAAATAAGATAATGGATATGGGCTGTGTGAATGGGGGCAATAGTGGTATTACTAGAGCACTTATGATGCATGACTTGTTGATTCAGAACATTTTAAAAATTCAAGGTCATTAAATATAGCAAAGGAATCATTTAAACTAAATAAAGGTGATACAGGAGCCAGTTTTCGTAGTTAATAAATCCTAAGAAGATCTGGGTTTTTTTTTTCCTCTTCTTTGCTTTTCCTTTCCTGTCTTTTTTTTTTTGTGTTTTGGTGGAGGCATACTGTAGATGTAAGAGGTAAGGGACCATGGGTATGTGTATCATTCTATTTTTTCAGTAGTAGGGTTATAGTAAATATTTTAACTAAGAAAAGAGCTAACCCCCTCTAATACAGAACTCTGTCAGTTTTTAACTTGTGTTAAATGTCCTTAATAATAATTTGGTGGTTGATGTTCTGCCACACATGAAAGGTGACAGGTGAGAAAGGGGGGTAAGGGGAGAGGAGTGTTAGGATTAAAAAGAAAAAGAAGAAACAAACAAAATGGGACAAAGTCTGTAAGAAAACAATGAAGATTAGGAAAGAACTGCCAACCCCTAAGATGTATGACTGGAGAATGTGGTTAAGTGCTCTATGTCTCTTAGTTGTTTTTTTAAAGTCTGGAATTGTGACAATTTACAACCAGATGAAATTCTGGTATTAGAAATAAGCTTTCAACATACTTCTACTATAATATTCTCGTTAATGTGTGTTACATGATATGGTAAACTAAATGTAAATACTCTTCTGTTCTTTTTGCCTGTATCAGTATGCTATTTAATGTTTCTTTTCCAATGAGAATAACCATTAGAGGATTAATTTTCCTTAAAATATAATAGATGTAAATAATATAGTTCCCCTATTATCATGTGTGGTATATGTACATTAGATAATTTTCTGTATCTTTAATATAATGCTTTGCCCTTACAGAATATTTGATAATCATTGGAATGTGAGATCATCTATCTGTCTGCCACAGTTCCATACTTTAAACCAGATTTTTGGCATTTTTGTTACTGTTTGTATAACCTTGGGATAGAGACTGAAATGGGAAAAATGTCTTTACCTTGAGTTGGGCAGACTGGTTTTGTATAGGAAAGCACTGCTTGGTGGTGGTGATGATATGGTTAAATAATAACCTAAGGAAGACTAGATTAAATCTCCTTGGAGGTTTTTTAGACTAGTCAAGGCCATACGATTAATTTTGTGGACTAGGCTCATACTTTTACTTGGTAGGGAATGGGTAGAAGGTCCCAAAGGCATTAAGAGTAAATTTTACTGTGTTATCTATTACCCTATAGAACTTGATACAGAAAAAAACAGTCAAATCATACTGACTCATTGATTGGCCCCTCGACTTCTCGTCTTTGTCTCTATGCTAGTTATTAGCAACATTGAGATGAAACTTTGGTTAGTTGTTTTTGTTCCTTTTGAACTGTTTGGTGGAAGGAGCTCATAGCTAAAGCTAAAGTGAAATTTTACATTACCTTCATGTTATTAAATAGCCAAGTATTAGTTGGCAAACTTTAAAAGGGGAAAAAAACTCTAATCATCCTGAAAAGAAGGGAGGAGGAAGTGATGGTATAAATTTTAATGGCTCTCATGGTTTTGAGTGCTTACTGTGTGCAATGCACACATTAAATGGTTTCGTCCATTATTTGTTGAATTCTTTTATGGCTTTAATGAGGACCTACTTTTACTCCCTATTTTCAGATTAGGAAAATGAGGTACAGAGAAACTACAAGTCATTTTCCCATGATTACATAACAAGGATTTGAACCTGGACAGTCTGACTCCAGAGCTTGATGCTCTAATGGACTGTGCTCTGTGTTCAGTCTGGTGACAGTCTTTACTTATTTGATATACTGGCTTACACCTTGGATAAGTGTCTTTTTTGAGTAGCTGAACAAGTTTGCTGCTTCTAGATTTCCCTAATCTCTGTGTTGGTCTACAGGTGAGCATGTTAGGGAAAGGATTTGGTGATGTCGGCGAAGCTAAAGGTGGCAGCACCACAGGCTCCCAGTTCTTGGAGCAATTCAAGACTGCTCAGGCCCTGGCTCAGTTGGCAGCTCAGCATTCTCAATCTGGAACCGCCACCACCTCTTCTTGGGACATGGGCTCCAGCACACAATCCCCATCGCTGGTGCAGTATGGTGAGAAAGATGGAAAGTGACTTACTTAAGCATTGGAGCATTACTGTCAAGAGGCTGATAGGAGTTAGGGGGTGGAGAATGTGTCCTGATGTGAGGAGATGAGCAACCAACTGGCTAGTTTCCCATACTGGTTTCCTTTAGTCAGATGGGGTGACATCAGAAAGCTGGCAAGTAATAGAATGTTGAGGCTCTGTATCTCTTTTCATCTAATTTAGCTATATATATAGTTGCAGTCTTCTGTTAACCTGAGGATTTTTGGATTTAGTGTGTGAAAACAACATGTTGCCTTTGGAAAGGTTCATGGGCTTGGCTGTTTTAGGACCTTATACTCCACATATGAACAGTTCCCTAGATTCCTGTCTTACATAGGCAGGGTAATGGTGTGGATTCAATTGGGCTCTATTTAAGAACAAATATGATCCAATGACTGTCATCAATAGAAATGAGATTAAATCCTGAAAGAAGATGTGTTCATACGAGGTCCTGATTCCGGAGGGCCTCCTTGTTCATTTTCTTGAGGTTCACCGGGCCTCATACGTTCTGGGTTTCCTCATTCAGATTTGAAGAACCCAAATGATTCAGCAGTGCACAGCCCCTTTACAAAGCGTCAGGCTTTCACCCCGTCTTCAACCATGATGGAGGTGTTCCTTCAGGAGAAGCCCCCTGCAGTGGCTACCTCCACATCTGCACCTCCACCCCCCTCGTCTCCTCTGCCAAGCAAATCCACCTCGGCTCCACAGATGTCTCCTGGGTCTTCAGACAACCAATCCTCTAGCCCTCAGCCGGCTCAGCAAAAACTGAAACAACAGAAGAAAAAAGCCTCCTTGACTTCTAAGGTACTAGAATTTATAAGTAGATACTGTCTTAGGGCAAGGGAGTGTGGGATTTGGCAATTGAGATTAAAAGGGTATAGTGTGGAAATTTGAAGGAAAAGTTTTCATTAGTCTTATAGTAAGGTTACAGTAAACCACTACTTTCTCTTCTCTACAGATTCCTGCTCTGGCTGTGGAGATGCCTGGCTCAGCAGATATCTCAGGGCTAAACCTGCAGTTTGGGGCATTGCAGTTTGGGTCAGAGCCCGTCCTTTCTGATTATGAGTCCACCCCCACCACGAGCGCCTCTTCAAGCCAAGCTCCAAGTAGCCTCTATACCAGCACGGCCAGGTAGAGGAAACATCAGTCATAAGATTTCCTTTTTTAGGCTTTTACCTAATTTGAAAATTTCTTGCTGATTCCTAGAACTCTGGATAGGTCAAGCCTCTGTCTGCATGAGAGAAAAGTAGCCAATTGTAGTATTTTTTTTGAACACTTAAAATATTGTTACTAGGATTATCTGTAACCCTGAACCTTAAGGAATATATCCCTTGGGTTCTGTCAAGCACCTTCTAGTAGATGTGTCCACCACCTCCAACAGAGAGCACCTGGGCACCTGCCACTGCTGAAAATGCTTTTAATACTTTTGGCCCTGTGGTGTGGGATTTACACCTATAAAAGATGTGCCTTCAAACTACAAAAGAGGTAGCATTGATATATTACACAGTTAAAAGGAACCTTTCCAATAGAACCTTCCCTTACTCCTCTGATAGCTACCAGGGAGGGCCATCTTAAGCAATGGAAAAATCCTGGAGTTTTGGAGACGAGGCTGTATTTCTCAGTCCTTACAATTTAAAAATACAAGCTGTCAGGCCTAGCATAGATCTACTGAGCCATAATTGTCATTAATGCATGTGAATAGTTTAAAAGTTTTTCTCAGGAGAGTTCTACCAGTAACCTTATATCTAATAGGGTTTTGAGAGAGCCAGGAGCCCAGAATTCCTTAAAATGAACATGAGCAAAAAGATGACTTTTCCCACGTTAGGGTTCATGTTTATGACATTTGGGAGGGACCAAGCATAGTGTGTGTCCTTCCTGATGATTTTTAGCCTCTTTTTCTTTTTTTTATTAATGTATTATTGATATACACCCTTATGAAGGTTTCAGATGAAAAAACAATGTGGCTACTACATTTACCCAAATTATCAAGTCCCCACCAATGCAGTCACTGTCCTTGGGTGTAGTAAGATGCCACAGATTCACTATTTGCCTTCTCTGTGCTACACTGTTTTCCCCGTGATCCCCCACACCATGTGTACTAAACAAAATACCCCTCAATCCCCTTCTCCCACCCTCTAGCCTCTTTTTCTTAACAACAGCAGAATGTAGGGGAAAAATTTTTAAGAGTTGAAATTGTTTTTAAACTCCATTCTTAATTTAGGTGCCTAACTCTTTAGGATGTGGAAGTTCTGTTGTCAGGAGAAAACTGTGGCAATTTTTTTATTTGTTGGTGGAAATTTTCTTTTTGATTGTAATCCACTTACTCTAGTAGTAGATCTCCACATTTCCTTAGTTGCAGTGAATCTGCTCTGTTTTGTTTCTCTGAGATTCTCCTTTTCCATTCCCCACAGTGAATCTTCATCCACAATTTCATCTAACCAGAGTCAGGAGTCCGGTTATCAGAGTGGCCCAATTCAGTCGACAACCTATACCTCCCAAAATAATGCTCAGGGCCCTCTATATGAACAGAGATCCACACAGACTCGGCGGTACCCCAGCTCCATCTCTTCATCACCCCAAAAGGACCTGACTCAGGCAAAGGTAGTGGCTTCATGAGCCCCTGGGCATTGGTTAGGAGAACAGCGGGCAAGTCCCTGAAATACTAATGTCTGCTTCTTGACAAATGGTGCCTAAGACACCTTGGAAGTGCTGATTAAGAAGCTTAAGAAAATAATACCTGTGGTTGGTGAAATAAAGTTCATTTCAGCAAGCCTGGAGATTCAGAGCCAGAAAACCATTCTCTTTGCACTAAAGATTCATTCTCTAGTAAACAGTCCCAAGTTCCTGTTTTCTCTTCTTGGAAGATCTGATGGTTAGACTTCTGGGTGCATATCAGTAGACCTCACCTTGCTGTGTCTTGGCTTGGTGAGGGGGACAGCCTATGCCAGAGGTGATGTGGAATGACTGTCAGGTGCAGCCAGCAGAATAGGTGGTATTGGCTGAACTGTCTTACTCCCACACCTTCCCCGGGGATCACAGGACTTGGGCCTTTCCTGTATCTATTTTGGGTTTGGGATCTCCAGCAGTTTGGGGTTGCCTTCTGTTGCTTTGGGTTACATAGGGTTGGTACATCTTGTTTTTGTTATTTTGTTTGGGTAGTCTGCTTTATGTTAAGCCTATGGTTAATTTGGAGAATTTCTCCAAAAGGTTTGTTAATGGAAATGAAGCCGAATCAGGGCTAACTTGACCTAGTCACTTCAGTCTGTTTCTTACTCCTGTGTTTTTTATACCAGAATGGCTTCAGTTCTGTGCAGGCCACGCAGTTACAGACCACGCAATCTGTTGAAGGTGAGTCTTCTCCAGGCTTTTCTTCTCAGTTATAGTGTTCTTCCATCTTTTCCGGTGTTTTTGTGTTTCTTAGATTACAGTGAAAAGAGCCCTGCCTCTGTGATCAAAACCTTTGGTTATAATCTTAGGTTGTTTCTACCTTGCTGTTTAATCACACATTACCCTAAACTTCAGGTTTTCTGTCTTAAAATGGTGATAATCCCCTTGGTTCCTTCCCTTCATTGGACAAATGAGACCAGTGCCATGAAGTGCTTGAAATTAAAAAACCAATTCTTTCTAATCACAAGTAATCCATTACTAAATAACTCACACTTTTGTCTTTGGGACAGCCTAGGACTGTAGTCACCTCTTCCCTTCTTAGAGGCACACCCTTTCTTCTGATGAGGTAAATTCCTTTATTTCAGGTGCTACAGGCTCTGCAGTGAAATCTGACTCACCTTCCACTTCTAGCATCGCCCCTCTCAGTGAAACGGTATCTGCAGCTTCTTTATTGACGACATCCAATCAGCACTCATCTTCCTTGGGTGGCTTGAGCCACAGTGAGGAGATTCCAAATACTACCACCACACAACACAGCAGGTGATTTAGGGTGGCAGTGGAGGTTGGGTTGGTGAGCGGCATTAACTCTGTGGTTCTACCTTATCCCCTCTACTCAGCAGACACTACATTAGCTAAATGGTTGGCCGTAAAGACAGAGGAGTCTCTTTTTCTTTTCAACATCCATTCTCACTTTAACTGCTTGCTACCCGTGGCTAGCCATTGTGCTTACCAGATGGCCATATGGCCTCAGATCTCCTTGGTCCCACTTTTCACCTTATTTCCCTGCCTGTGTTCTTGACTGAAGCTTCAGGTTGGGTAATCTTAGCACGATGGCTGATGGCAACCTCTTTTTCCATACAGCACGTTATCTACTCAGCAGAATACCCTTTCGTCGTCAACGTCTTCTGGGCGTACTTCAACATCCACTCTTTTGGTAAGTGTGATGCTGTACAAGAGAGAGTGTGGTTTTCTTACACTTAACTATCCAACCATAAGATTCTCTCAGGAAGGGATTCTTGAAAATCTCTTTGTGAGGTAGCAACATGGTAATTGATCTGAGGTTGCAGGAAAGGAGTAAAAGGATGTTTGAAGACAAGCAAGGCAGAATAATCCAGAAATAACTACAGAGCTGTGGACCAGTTCACAAAGCCATGGAAATGACTTTCTTGATGTGACCTTTTTTAACATGGAAGCTGGGTGGGGCCTTGTATGCTATGGTAAATTCTATAAGAACCCCCCTTTCTAACTGGTATGGCCATTCTCATTCCTTGGTCTGGGGCATGCTGAACATAAGTTTTGAAAATAATAGGTGTGAGTCTGGGCATCCTGTGCGAGATGAGAGCTTTTGGTCGAAGAATTAATTTCACTGTTGTGATTTATAACATTTATGAAATTGAGATGGAAAGGAATACACCTAACGTAAAAAGGACCCATTGTGGGCAAAGGTATCTGGTTTGCCAGAAGCCTGGGGGAAGATAATGTGGGCTAAGGCTTTTTTAGGAGTCTCTTTTTCTTCAAATGTACTGTATCAGATTTAAATTCATTAGAACTTGTACTAGACTTTTAGCTCATGAACTGGTCTCTCGTGCTGACCTAGTGAAGAGTGGGAGAGAAGGTTATGATACATTCTTCAGATCTAAACTGTATCTCCTTACTGGCCAACGAGCATTGTCTCTACTCTGCTGCCTCTCTAGGGTGATGATGTGTAGTCAGTCTGTTACTACCGTCCTTGCTAGGTGAATCTTGGGGAGTATATAGCTGGAGAACATTTAGTAAATCTTCAAACTACTTTGGTAGAGAGCACCCCGGTGTCCTGCCTCAGTCTGAAGTAAGCTGCCATGGTGATAGACTCAGCAACGGGATTGTTCATCTTTCCTGACCTGTTATGCTAATATCCATTTCCTACTTTCTCTTCTACTGCTTCCCCCCTTTGAAGCACACAAGCGTGGAAAGTGAGGCGAATCTTCATTCTTCCTCCAGCACTTTCTCCACCACGTCCAGCACAGTCTCTGCACCTCCCCCAGTGGTCAGTGTCTCTTCCAGTCTCAATAGTGGCAGTAGCTTGGGCCTCAGCCTAGGCAGCAACTCCACTGTCACAGCCTCGACTCGAAGCTCTGTTGCTACGACTTCAGGTAGAAGGTGGCTGGCATTCCTTTGGGATGGAGGAGAAGTAATTGTGTAACAGGATAAAAAAAATAATAATTTCTCTTTTAGGAAAAGCTCCTCCCAACCTCCCTCCTGGGGTCCCGCCATTGTTGCCTAATCCGTATATTATGGCTCCAGGGCTGTTACATGCCTACCCGGTAAGTGAAGCTGAAGGGTCTTCTCCAAAAGATGAAGATGGTGTGGCTGCTCTTCAGTGCTATGGCTTTAGGTGGGAGACTATAATTAAAATGCAGAATACATCTTGAGTGGTTGTCACATGTAAGCAAGCAGGTTTTTAATCTTTGTAGTTTTGTAAAAAAACACTTTTTAGGGGAAGAAGGACTAACAACCTAAGGCCAGACCCAGTATTAAGTATTTTCTCTGTATGAAATATTCTGGGCATCAGAAGAGAAAGGCCAGAGTGTCTACCTGGATTCCCTTTCAGCTTTTTACACAATTATTTTCCTTGGTTGGATTGATTCCCTGTCACCAGGGGTCTTTGCTGACTGACTTGGTTGGAGGAGAGTTCCCTGACACACAGTCTGGGACTATCTGAGAATAGGTAGCTTTTTGCCCTGATGTATCTTCTATCAGCTTCATGAATGTAGTTCCTATTAAGATAAAGGGTATTTATTAAAAATTTTTTTTAAGGTACTTGTTTTTGGCTCCTCAGAGTCTAAATTAAACCTCCAGTAGTGGTTTATACTTTTTTTTTACAATAACATACCACCTTAGTACCCAGATATTAGAGAAAACAAGTAAAATGAATCTTTCTGAGGAAAATAAATTTGAAGCCATGTATTTGATAAGGCTATGCGAGACAAAGGCTGGTAGAATAGAAAGGAAAACAGGCTATTAGTACCTGTTTCTGCCCTACTGCTGTCCAGAGGCTAGCCTAGTTGAATCATAGTGTGTAGCTGAAGGCATGCTGTAAGACCTTTTCATGAATCACTTCATCTCTATATACTTGGCTACTTTCCTCTTAAAAAAAACTGAAGAAAATACTTTATGTCCTGTTTTCCTAAGAATGAGAGTGAATGTTCTATTGATTTGTCTTTTCTCTAAGCTCCTTGGTGTGCTACCATCGTGAGCAGTTCCTATTAATATTGTTAAATATTTGTGTCTTTTAGCCACAAGTATATGGTTATGATGACTTGCAGATGCTTCAGACAAGATTTCCATTGGTGAGTATGTGGGGTAGAGTTTAGGAAAAGAAACTAAAAATTAGTGTTGGGGGATTATGTCAGATTCTCAGTTGATAAGTCACAGGCTTAGCTCTTCCCCAACTGATACCTCCATACACTTTTTTGATTTAGGATGTATTAGAATATAGAGGCTTGGGGAGTGGTTCTAACAAGGTAATTAAAAAAAAAAAGAGTTGTGGTATCTTTGAAGTAAACAAATTTTAACCTGATCTGTAGCATAGAGTACCCTGGTGTTCTCAGGATTTTTTCTGTATGTTTCAAACACTTGAATTCCAGAAAGAAAATTAGACTTTATTAATAGTACTAGACTATTAAGGATATTATCTAGAGGTTTGCAGATATAGTCCTGATGGACATGATGTATTTTCCAGTGGGCATACCCGTAGACCCTGCCTGATTGTGCTCATAGCCAGGTAGGGGGGACAGTTTATGCAAGAGCAATTGGGAGTCCATGCCAGCTCTAGCCAGCTTAATCAGTGGCTGGATAAATTGCAGTACTCCAACATTCTCCTGCTTCTCAGCATGGGAAGGTGCTCTTGCTGAAGAGTAAGTGGTGCTGAATCCCTGCTCTTTTATTTCTTTGCTCTTCCATTTCTCTCTTACAGGATTACTACAGCATCCCATTTCCCACACCCACCACTCCGCTGACTGGGAGGGATGGTAGCCTGGCCAGCAACCCTTATTCTGGTAGGACTGGGATGGGGCTGAATTAAGGAAAATTGTGTTGGGATTGGTGCGGAAAATTAGTAGCAGGAGGAGACTCAGTTCTCACTTGAATTAAGGCCTTTGGCAGAAGTATAGAATGGATATGATAAATTGGGATTGGTGGATTTGGAATTCTGCTAAAGATGGGCATGTGGCAACTTTTTCCCTTCTCAATTTGGTTTTCTCAGCCATTCTTTAGCTTCTTCCAGGAAGTACAGTAGTTGAACTGGTCAATCTCTGCTCCTCTATCCTATGCACAGTGGCAGGCACATTGCTTTGCTAGGCTATAGTCCTTTTTTTTTTTTTTTTTTTTGCCTGACCTGTCATTGTTTTTTAAGCCCAGCATGCAGTGTTCTCCATGGAGGGGAAGCCAGGAGGGAAGTGGTGGGGAGTGGTGAAAGGAGGCAAATAGGCAGAGAAATCACGCAGGAGCTTCACTCTGCTTTCGCCACATTGCACAGTCATTAGGCATTAGTCCTGGACTAGCACTATGCTAAGGTTGTGCTGAGCTGTGCTAAGTGGAGCTGTAAAGAAATTTAATTCAAAGATTTAACAGGATCTCCTGGAATCATGTGAGACCAAAAGAGGTAATTCCACATTGGTGTGGGGGCTGACAGAGGCAGGTACATTTAGCCTCTCCTGCCACAGGTGACCTCACAAAGTTTGGCCGTGGGGATGCCTCCTCCCCGGCTCCTGCCACCACCTTGGCCCAACCACAGCAGAACCAGACGCAGACTCACCACACCACGCAGCAGACATTCCTGAACCCGGCGCTGCCTCCTGGCTACAGTTACACCAGCCTGCCATACTACACAGGGGTTCCGGGCCTCCCCAGCACCTTCCAGTATGGGCCTGCTGTGTTCCCTGTAAGTATCTGGGGTTGATCTTTCCTTCTGGTGAAGGCTTTTACTCCTGGTATAATTTAGCTGCTTTCAAGGTTAGATGACTTTTTAATAATGAATGAGGTAGAACAGTTTCCACCTCTGGCCTGTTCCTGGCCTGGGGGTAGTGAGGCTGGAATTGGTGGTATTGGGGCAAGGATTGCATGTTATTAGAATTTAAAGGTGGAGTGTGTCCCATACAACTTTGCTTCTGTCAGACTGTCATTCATTCCCTGCTACCACTGCCCCTTCCCTTCCACCAGACTACTGTTTCTTGACTTCACTAGTAAGTCAAGAAATGACCAAAGGGTGTGAGTAGGCTCAGTCGGAAGCCCATTTCACTAGCAACCTGTGGTCAGCCTACAGCAGGGTGGGTACCTGCCTGAATGCCCAACCCCTGGAGTAGGATGGGTGGGGTGAGTGGTACTCTGCTGCCATGTCACCACAGTTCTGGCTTTTCTACTCTTCAGGTGGCTCCTACCTCTTCCAAGCAGCATGGTGTGAATGTCAGTGTGAATGCATCGGCCACTCCTTTCCAACAGCCAAGTGGATATGGGTCTCATGGATACAACACTGGTAAGCTCACCTTGACCCTGGCTGTCAGTGGTTTCTGCAGGATATTATTAAGTGAGTTTCAGGGAGGAAGACTTGGTGCTTGAGAAAACAGAGTTGGTGCAGTTGTGCTGCTGTTCTGTGTATGATTGTTCATTTCTGCCTGACTAGGTATCTGTCTGAGCAACACCAGGAGAGGAGCTGAATTCTAGAAATGTGTCCACTACTCATGACGAGAATGCCCTGGGGCATGTGTTGGCTATTAGAATGTGGTGGCTGGCCCTAACGTTGGGTGGGAAGCAGGGCAAGGGGCTCCAAGATTTTACTGAGGTGGCAGTGGGGGCAAGTGTTAATATGTATGATAGTGATAGGACAATGGAATAATTTACTGAATAGGAGGTTCTTAGCTAGCATGCAATAGTATGTGTGGCTTAAATCTCTCTGTAGTACTTTCCTCACGTGCCCCTTCTTTGTCCCCAGCTAGAAGACCTGGGATGTGGAAAGAAAGGAGTAGGGCCTGAATACAGGGAGAGTTGGACCTTTAGGTTCCTTTGTGTGCATGGCTGGTCTCTCTGCACAGTCCCATTTGCACATCTGATGGCAGGGAGGGAAATGTAGGTCCTCTGAATGAGTACTGACTTAAAAGATAGCCTATCCCTTGCTCCCATACCTAACACCTACTCCGCACTTTTGGAAGACAAGGGAGTAAGGAGGAGTCTTAATAAAACAAAACAATCCCATCTACTTTTTTCAGTGACTTGTAGGTGAATATGGGGAGGAGGTTTTTGAAATTGCTAGGGGTTGGGGTTGAGGGTTGTCCTTCAAAATTCTCAGCTCACTTAAGGTTTCATGATGATTTGGATGGGGCTGCATGTGTGTTCTTTGCCCTTGTGTGGGCTTCAGATGGGAAACTTCCCAAAGTTTTCAATAATTGAGAAACACTGAGCTGAGTACACAGGGAAGTAGATCTGGTTGCTGACAGCCAGGTGGAGCTTTGAACGGCCTTGTATGACTTAGAGTGGGTCAGGATTTAAACTAAAGAAATCCTGGGACACCCTACTGAGATTTAATACCTAGACTCCTTGTGGCTACCACTCTTCACTGAGCAAGGTACACCCTGATCCTTGGTGGGCAGGATTATAAGCGTTTTGATTTGCAGTGGCATCATCCCGAGAATATTATATTTAAGTCTTAGTTGGACCAGGTTCAAGAAGTTTGAGGGGTAGGTGGTTGACAGTGTAAGAGAATGGCTTACCTGATTCTGGAAATTCTAGTTTCTTACCTCCCTTAAGATTTCAGACACCTGCTATAGCAGCCCTTTGAGAACCCCCAGTTCCCAACCCCACAGAGGGTTCTTTTCATCCCATTCCTCAACCTCTAAATTCATATATTTTTATGTATTTGATTCCTTTTAGGAAGAAAATATCCACCCCCTTACAAGCATTTCTGGACGGCAGAGAGCTAATTTGACCCAAGGCTGGGGGCTGTGTTTTGTGTGTGTATATAAATTTGCACTGAAGTCTTGTTTCAGAAACCAGACCACTGAGGAGAGCCTGCTGAGCTGAGGCCGTGGCCTGCGTGGCTTGGGGAAATGAGTTGGTGGATACCCTCTGGGCTTTTGAACTTGCCCTTTCCCCATTTCCCTCTCCCCCATGTGTCTGACCCTGTCTTACCCATTTCGAGTTCAAGCGGTGCAGCACCTCCGAAGCATCAATGCACACACCTGCTGTTGCTTTTGATTTTCTGGAAGGCATGTAGTTTCAACTTGTAACAAAAATATTTGTAGTCTTCAATAAACTGTGGTATTTCTTTAGCTAACTCTGGCGTTCTTTCCGTGCATGTCTTTCTGGACACTAGGAGCCCATGTTGTGCTGTGGATGAAGGGTGGAGGGTGGCCTTTTCAGTCAAACCCCAGCATAGCCAAAGAACTGTTACCTTTTCAGTATGCTGATCATATTAAGGTGGGGGAGGGGAACAGCCTGTTTCCAGCCTGTTGATTGGTTGGTAAAGAAAGCTATTTGTAGAAAAATCCCTGATTGTCCATGCTTAGTATAACTGCTCTGCCCTTTTCCATTTATGTCTTCTCCTTGCCTCTGACATAAGCAGAGGGGAGAGGAAAAAAGTTTATAGAGTGTCATGTCATGGTGAAAGGCAGAAGCGGTAGCTGGTGTTCATAAAACTGTTGTTAGGGAAGTATCTTCCAAGGCTTAATTCCCCTATCTGGTTCCCCCAAGGCCAAGTGGCAGACTGAGATCTGATGAAGTCTGTAGTGACCAGCTAGTTAGTTGATGACTGGGCTGTGGAAACTATGCTAGCCTGGAACATTGTTCTTAGTCCCTTGGAGGCTGTTATTGTGGAGATACCAGTCGTTTTGCACTTGTGTGGTGGTGGGTGTGGCTGTGTGTGTGAGGGAGAGGTTTCTCAGACATCTCCTTGACTATGGAAATTTTCATCCCCACTCAATACAGCTACTGCACCATCAACCCTTGGTTACAGAGTTAGACATTGAGAACACCGTTAATTGGTTAGTTGGAAACCCAGATACTCCACTTTCTTTGTGTTTCCAGACCTCTGGAGTAATTTTGTCCAGTGGGACCAGCTTTCCCAGGGGCTGCCATTCTGGGAGAGATTGGTTCTTATTTCTCCTCCTTATCACCCACATCGTGTTAGTATGATTATCACTGCTTGGGAGCAGGAGATAGACAAGGGGTGTTGACTATTGGAAGGAAAGCAAGAGAACTCTGTAGTCTGGAGCTTTCTAAGGACTGCTAAATGGTAGAGAGGGAAACAAATACCTGTTATTTTCTAGGGTCTCTAATGCTTACACTGAGGCTGTTATGGCTGTCATACAAAGTACTGCCTTTCCTGCATTTCTAGTCCCTTCAACCAATATCCAAGTTAAGGCCTGTAGAGTAGAAGCTGGTTTTTAGCTAGTCCAGCCACTGTAAAAAATGAGGCCAGGTAGGGACACTTTGGAATTGAAATCACTCCACCTTCAGCTGCAATCACCCAGCTTGAGAATCCAGGTAGCCATTTCTCCCATCCTATGTGGGATAACCAAGGGGTGCCAGCAAGCTGTTTGAGCCTTTGCAGTAAAAGTAAATCATTCTCTCTTCTGGTTTCCCTCAAAAATGTTCACTTATATCCTGTCCCACCTTACTCCACCCTTCCACAGGAACTTTATTAGCTTAGCTTTTTCTGTAAATGAACTCTTGTTCTTCAAGTTATGCCTATTACCAGTGATATGCCAGATGGCAGCTGGGGCTTGAAAAGGAAAGGAAAAAAATAACCCCATTAGTATTGTCCCCTTCTCTTACTTCAGTGCTGTTAAAGTGTAGAAAGTTGATACTTTTGAGATGGGGAAGTATTTTCTCATGTTTGGTTTCTGTAGTTCTGTTCTTTCTCCTAGTTGGTATTTGCTCCTCCCTGGTTGGTGTTTGCTCCCCCCTGGAACATACCTGGACTTGTGATGTGGGAGGGGTTTCCAGGTTAGATGCCACTTCTGTTCGCAAGATTCTAAAGTAGCTGTCCAAGTTGGGCTTAACTTTCGAAGGCTTCTAAAAACCTCTTCCATCAAAGTGCTCCTAATAGCAGAGGAGAAGGATCTAAGGACAGAGACTGAAATGTGAAGTTTTTCTTTAGTTTCATTTTATCTCACTTGATAAGAACGAATGCATCTTTTACAAGCATATTTTAAATTACTGGTTAAATTTGAGTTATTTTTCCTCAAATCTTTGCATAAAATTTCTCTAGTAAGATGTTGGATTATTTTACTTAATGGCTTTTTCCTGTCTCCTTGACCCATTGCCCCATGCCCCAGGAGGTACAGTGTACGTATTTCAGTTTAAGGAGTACAAATTAAAATGAGGAATTGTACTGCTCTGGTTTCCTTAAAGTTGTGGTAGTGGTAAGGAGGTTTTTAATAGGAAGCATGCAGGTTGGAATATAGATTAGAACTTTTATCTCGTGGAGAAGCTGAAGTGTAAACGAGAATGACATTTGGATTTTGGGTTTCGCCTAGGCTGTAGGAGATAGCCTACCCCATCTACCTCTTTTATCTCCCTCTTCCCCATGCGTAGGCTTAAATTGTATAAATGGACATTCATCTCTGTGCCAGCTCTTTTTAAATCATAAGTATATAGCTTTGAAGCTTCAAGACCCTGGAAAAGCTGAACAAAGTGCGCTGAGGCTCTGAGAACAAAAGTGTTTTTGGGCATTGAATTGGACTTCTCTATATTTGCCTTATGCTGTGGAGGTGTGGCTTTTGAGTCCACAGGCATTTCTTCATGAACAGAAAGAGCACAAATTACCTGTTTTCAGGAGCAGGACTGGATTTGGGTGGATTGATTTGAAATGGACACTAAAAGTTTAACTCTGGGCTTTGGCACAGAAGTGTTTTGAAAACTACGTGCTAGTGAGGTTTGCCATATCCCCTTGCTCCACCTCAAAAAACAGCTCACTTCACTCACTCAACACACATACTGAGTACGTACCTGGAAAAGGGCAAGAGAAACCCTTAGGGAGCCTTTGTGTCATGAGCTCTTATCCCTCAGGACTGTCCTGAAGCCGGACAGAAAGACCAAAATTCCCTTGCAGGGCTATAGGTAGGAAGGCTGTACACATCACCTCTTCCTAAGGATGGGGGCCAGGCAGCTAGCTGAGCTAACCCTCCTGTCTGTTTCCTCCTCCCCCAGGTGTGTCAGTCACCTCCAGTAACACGGGCGTGCCAGATATCTCGGGTTCTGTGTACTCCAAAACCCAGGTAGGTGCCTGGCTCTGGATAGAAATGGAAAAAGAAAGATGGACATTTGAGGAGGTGGAGTTGCAATGATAGAAGTAAAGTGAAAAAGAACAATCCTCAGAGAGGTGGAGTAGAAAGTGAATAGTCCCTAGACTTCAGTTTCTTGAAAAAGTTTAAATTTAGCCCACTGGGAAAAAGCAAGAGAAATGTTACAGGAAGGTGAGGTGTGGCAAATTGTTGTGCTCTTGTCACGTGATTTGCTGTGCAAAATTGACCTGGCCCTTTTCTTACCCACTCTTAGCCTTTTCATAATGTTCTAAGAGAATGAGTATGGAATGAGGGGAAACCAGTTAATTCCATTCTTTGTAGGTATACCTGGAAGAGTGGGAAAGGAGGCAACCCAGTAACAAGTGGGACATTTAAATTATCCACAGATTTGTATTGTGCTGCTTTTTTCTCCCACCACAAGTAATTAAAAGTTTGATATAAATAAAGTATTAGGAATTAGGGTGGAGTGCTTCATGGCCAAGACCTTTAACACTCAATTACCTCAGTGCATTTGGTTTTTAATATCCAAGGAGTTGTAATTTCTTCCCAACTCCAGGAGTGGTGGGGGTGGTAAGAGTAGTCAACAGATTTTACCATGTTCATATATGACATTAGATTTTACAAAGTGCTTGCACATCCATCCTCTCAATTGGTCCTTACAACTGAGAGATCAGTAGTATCCTGTTCCACATTGGAAGAAAACTGAGGCTGGGAGAGGGTGATTTTCTCAGGATCACACACTATTAACGGGCAGAGCTGAGACTGAGACCTGAATATCTGACTGTAGGCACAGTGCTCCTTCAGTGACACCATACTGCTTTCTGAGGGTGGGAGCACAGGCTCAGAAATTCCAAGGATTAGTCTGCTGATCCTTTTACTCTCTCTCCTCCTATCTTCCTGGATAGCAGTCCTTTGAGAAACAAGGTTTTCATTCCGGTACTCCTGCTGCCTCCTTCAACTTGCCTTCAGCCCTAGGAAGTGGGGGGCCCATCAATCCAGCCACAGCTGCTGCCTACCCACCTGCCCCCTTTATGCACATTCTGACCCCCCATCAGCAGCCACACTCCCAGATCCTTCACCATCACCTGCAGCAGGATGGCCAGGTAATAGCCCTTTCCCCTCTCTCCTTTCCCTTCCTCTTCCTTCCTGTCCCTTAAAACTGCCTCCCCTTTCCTTTTCTTACCCTTCCTCACCACCACCTTCACCCAGTCGTCCCCAGCGCCAGCCATGGGCACACAGCACATACAGACACAGGCGCACATAACACAAGAGGCCGGCAAAGGAGATGTCAGACAGGGGGCCAGATGGAAATCTTTTCTGCCCAGTTCCTTTGGTGCCTTTCTCTTCTACCTCCTCCCATAGCAGTTGTCCCCATCCCATTAGACCTGGGTCATGCCTCCCCTCTGAACTCTCCCAGCCTTGCCCCTTCCCTAACATCATAGCTTTCCCGTCTAATGGTGGAGTTCTATTGTCAAAGTTTGTCCCTTTATTTTCCACATATCCTGATTCTGCCTCAGCTACCATATTTGCAGATGGTTCTCTGTTGCCAGCGCCAGCAGGAGGAGCAGGTAATGAAACTGAATGATGATGTGCTTGAACCCACCCCCTCAGTCCCCATTTCACCTCCGCAGCCTCAGGGAACTTGAGAAAAGATTGCACGGTCACAAATCGGGATACACAAACACAGACACCTTGCTGAGCTCTCTGGCCTCCCATTCCTCTCTTGTCCTCCCCTCCTCAATGCCCTCTTATTCTTTCTACCCCTCCCTGACTCTGGAAACACTTGGTTACCGGAATGGAAAGGATTCTTGGGGCAGCATCTGGAGTCTGGGGCCTCAGACTATCTCTCCTACTTTGCTTAAAGTGGGCTCACAGATATGATGTGTGTCAGGGGTGGGGAGCCATGGGGTGGTACAAGTGACCCCTCCTCTATCATAAGTGGCTGAGGGGAGCTGGAATAAGGGCTTCCTTGCTCTCAAAGACAGTTCTCCAAATTGAGGCACTCATGGGGATTAATGAAAATGAAATCTTGTGATCACTCCTCTCCAAGAGGCCATAATTCTAGATAGTAGCCTTTTCTCAGAGCAGGGGAGGGTGAGAGTCGGGTGAGAAGGTGGAATTGAAAGTAAATAGAACTGATTTACTTGTCTCTAAAGGTGTCTTGCCCTCTTATGTTTCCCCTATTAAAAGGTTGAAAGTGCCTTCTCACTTGTCAGAGGTGCTTTAGCAGCTATATAAACCATATTTTCTGTGGTTCAGAAATAAGCTTCCGAGTAGTTTGTAAGCAAGGGGAATAGGAGAGCAAGACAAATTTTAAATCTCCACCTGAAGATGTCACAAATTTGTCCCACTAACTAGACACATTTTTCCTCCCCACCATCGTCCCATTCCCCTGCAGACGGGCAGCGGGCAACGTAGCCAGACCAGCTCCATCCCGCAGAAGCCCCAGACCAACAAGTCTGCCTACAACAGTTACAGCTGGGGGGCCAACTGAGGCCCTGACCCTCTTCTCCCGGTCCCATCTTCTGAGAGGGCTTCTCAGCCTGGCAACTATGGAAACAGCATCAGAGAAAGGAATGTGGGGGAGTTCTGCTGCCCCCCGCCCCCACCCCCCAGCGGCCCACCCCATGCCTCAGCTTCATGTCTGTCCCATTCCCATACCATTCCCACTCTGTTGTATGTATTATAGGATTTGTATTTTCTCCTTTTTTTTCTTACTTTCCTCTCCTCCTCCCCCCTTGCATTCAAGATTATGAAACTTTGCTGTGGGCCCTACCTTTCCTTCTCCTCCTGTTCACCCTGGTGGTGTATGGGTGAGGTGGGGAGGGGGGACCCCCAAATATATATCAGCCCAACAGCCCTAAGTCTCCTCCTTTATTATTAGGAAACAAAACAACAACAAAATATGGCGTCATGAATATGAACAGCATTGTCAGATGAATTAGTTGAAGTGTTTTTTTTTTGTACTGTGTCCTCAAATTTAATGGATTAATGTGTCTTGTATATATAAAAAGAAAACCTCTACCTTCAGCCTCTGCCCATTCTTGCTCCGTCTAGGATATCCTCAGTCTCGTCGATGACCAGCTTGGTGAATAAGTATTACTGTACCAACTGGGCCTCCTCTAGCAGGCCTGAAGGCAGTGGAATAAAAAGAAATCTTTGCCCTTTAAGAACTCCTCTGACCTTAATGTGCTAGTGTCTTGCCCTTGAGGGGATTGATTCCCTTCCCTTCTACCCTAAGAATTTCACAACCCTGGTGCCTGAAAAGAACCACCACAAATGTTAATTTCCTCCAGAAACTACTCCATCTACAGCAGATTGCAGGTGTGTAGGGAGTGAGATAGTGGATATTGGGTGGAAAGGGAGAGGATTAAGAAGGAGCTAAAGAAATGGCTTTGTAGAGTCAAAGTATAATTTAGATGGGTCCAGGCAAATGAACTGGAAGGAAGTGAGGGAAAAACGTGCTGTTGGCCGGCAAAACTGAAGCTTGGGGCCCATTTCTCCTTAGACCACAATAGGTTTTGCTTCTTCAGTGCTTTCATTTTCTGCAGGTATACCGAACACTTGAAAAGGTATCTATAGCAAGCGGGGTTTGGGATGGAGGTGGATGTACCCAGAAGGGCAGGCTTTGAAAGTCAATGGTAGGCAAATGGGAATACCTAAGAGCTCCAGATTCATTCTTCCCTCCCAAGACACTTTACGAGAGTTCCCTTGCCTTCTTTTCAAAACCTTTATCCTGCTGATTGCAGGGCCTGCCGACGAATTAACAGAATCCTTTATGGTTATGACCAACTCCCTAGCTAGAGAGTTGAGTCCATTGCATCCCTGAGACATAAGTTTTTACTCAGCTCTGGGGAGTTCAATACAAAAAGGAGCTTGGTAAAATACTTTGTCCATCCCTCTAGTATTAGACGTAGGTCACTCAAGAAAAACAGGACTGAGGAAGGGGCGAGGTGGTTTCAGATGGAAGACTGGTAGTACACGGGTGTCCTGAGCCGGCCGGGAGGAAGGGCTTCGAGCCGGTTCGCTTGTGCGGATGGACTGCCCTCTGGCGGCTTTATCCGCTACTATCCAGCGTCAAAAACTCCGGAAACACCTTATTGGACCGGGTTGGTCCTCAGGAGGAGAATCGGATCACTGGAAAATGAAAATTCAGTACGTTCACTCTCTCACAGGAAATAGGTAGGGTAAAGATAAAGCCTTTCGAATTTGAGAACGTTCGCCCCATCCTCACCCTTCACCTACGACCCGCTTACGGTCATTTTACGACAGTGTCCGGATCGCAGACTTGCTTTCCGGCAGCGTGATGTGGCTGCTTCGCTCAGTTTTCGTCCGCAGATCGCTGGCTGCTTCCAGGTGTGAATAGGCCTCGGTTGTGGTTTGGAGGTTCGCGTCCTAAAATAGGAATGAGCCTTTTTGACCTCTTTAGAGGTTTTTTCGGCTTTTCTGGACCTCGGAGGTGAGAGTGGGTCCGGGTGGGACTGGGGGAGGGTCTTCTGAGGGGTGCTTGACCCTATTTTGGGAAAAAATATCCTCTTCTCTACTCTTAACTCCTGCGAAGAGGACGGAAGTCTTAACATTGAGTGCTCACCCCGCGACCGTAACCAAGGCGATCTTTAGGAGGAGAAACAGCAGCTTAAGTCTCTCCAGTCTGGGGTGATGCAACAGGGGCCCCGGGCGGGGAGACAATGGGTCTCTGGGGAAGAAGACCGTGAGCAGGACCTTGGGAGAGAGAGGAGGGGCTGGGAACAAGAAAAGCCGAGAAGTGTTTGGGGGGAGCCGCATGGCGAGGACTGACTTTGATAAAAACGAAAACAAAGCAAAACAAAACCCGATGGCCAGCCCTCCAACCCTTACCTCAGCTTTCCAGACCCTTACCTTTCTCCTATTTTGCCACCCATGAGTTGATTTTATGGTTTAAGTAGTGCTTAACCTTTTGGTGGCTAATCTGCCTCCAGCCCCAGACACCGAGATCCCTTTTTTGGAGGGCTGACTCGAGATGAAGATGAGGATGATGAGGAAGAAGAAGAAGGAGCCATGTGGGGCCGTGGAAGCTCGAAGTTTGAGGGTCCCCAGCCCCCTGAGGAATTTGGCTTCAACTTCAGCCCAAGAGGAGGGATGCGTTTCCATGATAATTTCGGCTTTGATGATCTAGTACGAGATTTCAATAACATCTTCAGCGAGATGGGGGCCTGGACCTTGCCTTCCCACCCTCCTGGTGTGTGGCTGCCCCTGAGGAAGAGCCTATGGTTTTTACTGGGTTGGTGGGTGAAATAAGGAGCCTGTAGAGAGTATTTGGGGGTGGGAAGTGTGAGAAAACTGATTATTTCAAGATTTAAAAGAGCCCAAGTCCTTTCTCACTCCCAGCATCCACTTGCCATCTTTCTGCAGAACTTCCAGGTCCTGAGTCAGAGACACCTGGTGAGAGATGGCAGAAGGGACAGACACTTCGAGACTCAATGCTTAAGTATCCAGATAGTCACCAGCCCAGGATCTCTGGGGGAATCTTGGATAGTGATGCAAGAACTGGATCTCCAAAACCAGCACCAGACCAAGGCTCCCAGAGACCTTTTCGTAGGGTGAGTACATCTGGGCCTGTGAGAGCTTGTAGGAGATGTCTGACAGAGTGCAAAGACTGGAACCCTTGTTGGAATCTAACAGATGGGTTGGAATCTTAGGATTCTCTTATCTATTTTCTATATAAAGTTTCTCATAGGATTTTCTTTGGGGGGAAATGGGAGTTCTGCTTTTCCTTTTAAAAAATTGGTCTGTATGATTCTTGTATAAGGCAAGATTTTGGGGGAGGGCAGAAAAGTGAGTTCAGGAAGATCTTTTGGTAGGATACATAAAACAGCTAGGAAGGAGGAAAGGAATAAGTAAAGCAATCATGAATGGGATTATCTCCTGGGGAAATGTAGCTTTGGAACTTGGAATAGTTTGGATTCTGTAACCCTTCAAGCTTCAGATTGAAAGGTGTCATTTCACCTACTTTGGCTTCTTCTGCAGTTTGATGATATGTGGCCTTTGATCCCCCGTTCTAGAGCCAGAGAGGACAATGGTGAGTCTGGAGGGAGAGGACATATCCCAGCCCTCTTGTTCTCCTGAAGTTCTCTGTTCTCACCTCCTGAAGTTTATTTTTGCAACACGTATACCCTTCTTTCCCTTGTACGGTTTATTTCCTGTTTTCTCTCTCTGCCTTTCTAGATCTTGATTCCCAGGTTTCCCAGGAGGGCCTCGACCCAGTTCTGGAGCCCCAGCCCAAATCCTATTTCAAGAGTGTCTCTGTGACCAAGATCACTAAACCAGATGGGGTAAGGTGGGAGACAAGGGAAAGGAAACTGGCCAAAGGAAACCCTGGAAAAAGGGATCTATGTACAGAAACCAGTGAACTCACCTTGAGTAATATTAGGGTCATGGTGGCGGCTGCTTCTTGTAGACAGTAGAGGAGCGCCGGACTGTGATGGACAGTGAGGGTCGGGCAGAGACCACTGTAACCCATCAAGAAGCAGATGGCAATCCTAGAGATGGTAAGTGAAGAGTATAAATCAAAAGGGATCATCCCTTAATGCCTTCGGAAAGGGAAACTTAATATTATTTCTCTTCTTTGCCTCTTCTTATGTCTTTCATTTGATTTGTCTATCACTTCCTTCCTTAGATCCAGAATCACCGACACCTCCAGCCCTGGATGATGCCTCTACCATCCTGAATTTATTCCTAGGACGTTGGTTCTGGTCCCGGTAGCCTTGTTAACCCTCATAGACCTTTATGTTCTTTCCACCTCCCAGGTTCTTTGCTCACTATCAGTGGGCTTAGCTTCGCCTGCCACCTCAGGGCCTCAGTTGTGTGGAACAGTGTATTGGGGGTATGTCAGTATGTCATTCACACAAACTGACCAATAAAATCTTTATTTATGCTAATTCCTCTATCTTGGTTTTGTCAAGACTGTTCCACTTCCTAACACTATCCAACGCTTCTCAAATTATCTTGAATCACAACCTTCTCCTTACTAATTTTTTTAAATTAAAGTATTATTGATACACACTCTTATGAAGGTTTCACATGAAAAACAATGTGGTTACTACATTTACCCATATTATCAAGTCCCCACTCATACCCCAATTCAGTCACTGTCTGTGTAGTAAGATGACACAGATTCACTGTTTGCCTTCTCTGTGCTACACTGTTTTCCCTGTGATTCCCCACACCATGGGTACTAAACATAATGCCCCACAATCCCCTTCTCCCACCCTCCGCACCCACCCTCCCATACCCCTCCCCTTTGGTACCCACTAGTTCTTTCTTGGAGTCTCTGAGTCTGCTACTATTTTGTTCCTTCAGTTTTGCTTCGTTGTTATACTCTACAAATAAGGGAAATCATTTGGCACTTAGCATAATATCCTCCAGCTCCATCCATGTTGTTGCAAATGGCAGGATTTGTTTCCTTCTTATGGCTGAATAGTATTCCATTGTGTATATGTACCACATCTTCTTTATCCATTCATCTACTGATGGACACTTAGGTTCTTCCATATCTTGGCTATTGTAAAAAGTGCTGCAATAAACAGAGGTGCATATGTCTTTTTGAATCTGAGAAGTTGTATTCTTTGGGTAAATTCCAAGGAGTGTGATTCCCGGGGCAAATGGTATTTCTATTTTTAGTTTTTTGAGGAATCTCCATATTGGTTTCCACAGTGCTTGAACTAGCTTACATTCCCACCAGCAGTGTAGGAGGGTTCCCCTTTCTCCACATCCTCACCAGCATTTGTTGTTCTTAGTCTTTTGGATGGTGGCCATCCTTACTGGTGTGAGGTGATATCTCATTGCAGTTTTAATTTGCATTTCCCTGATGATTAGTGGTGTAGAGCATCTTTTCATGTGTCTGTTGGCCATCTGAATTTCTTCTTTGGAGAACTGTCTCTTCATATCCTCTGCCCATTTTTGAAAGGGGTTATTTGCTTTTTGGGTGTTGAGGCATGTAAGTTCTTTATATATTTTGGATGTTAACCCCTTGTCAGATATGTCATTTATAAATATATTCTCCCATTACTGTAGGATGCCTTTTTGTTCTGTTGATGGTGTCCTTTACTGTACAGAAACTTTTTAGTTTGATGTAGTCCCATGAGTTCATTTTTGCTTTTGTTTCCCTTGCTCGAGGAGATGCGTTCAGGAAGAAGTCACTCATGCTTATATTCAGGAGATTTTTGCCTATGTTGTCTTCTAAGAGTTTTATGCTTTCATGACTTACATTCAGGTCCTTGATCCATTTCGAGTTTACTTCCTTACTAATTTTTTGTTCCACTTCCCAAACCTGATCTGATAAGGGTCAGGTGCCAGTAGGAAGTGAATTTTCCTTATGGAGGAGGTAAGAACTAGAGTTAATTCCAGGAAAATTTTTAGATGGGGATGCATTAAATTCTAAAAAGAGGAAGTATGTGGAAGTGTAGGGGATAACTGCTTCCTTAGGTGTGGGACCGCTACTTGGATAGTTCATGAGCTAATATGAGGAAATGCATATGCAAATATTTCTTCCTTTACTGCCTGTTTTTATTTTTTAATTAAAAAATTTTTTTCCTAATATATTCTCTTTTTTTGCTATTATTAATGTACAATTACATGAGCAATATTATGGTTACTAGACTCCCCCTAGTATCAAGTCCCCACCGCATACCCCATTACAGTCACTGCCCATTAGCATAGTAAGATGCTATAGAATCAGTATTTGTCTTCTCTGTGTTATACTGCCTTCCCCGTATCCCCCCTCCGCTACATTATATGTACTAATTGTAATACCCCTTTTTCCCCCTTATCCCTCCCTTCCGACCCATCTTCCCCAGTTCCTTTCCCTTTGATAACTGTTAGTCCATTCTTGGGTTCTGTGAGTCTGCTGCTGTTTTGTTCCTTCAGTTTTTTCTTTGTTCTTATACTCCACAAATGAGTAAAATCATTTGATACTTGTCTTTCTCCACCTGGCTTATTTCACTCAGCATAGTACCCTCTAGCTCCATCCATGTTGTTGCAAATGGTAGGATTGTTTTCTTCTTATGGCTGAATAATATTCCATTGTGTGTATTTACCACATCTTTATCCATTCATCTACTGATGGACACTTAGGTTGCTTCCATTTCTTGGCTATTGTAAATAGTGCTGCGATAAATATAGGAGTGCATATGTCTTTTTCAAACTGGGCCGCTGCATTCTTAGGGTAAATTTCTAGGAGTGGGATTCCTGGGTCAAATGATATTTCTACTTTGAGTATTTTGAGGAACCTCCATACTGCTTTCCACAATGGTTGAACTAATTTACATTCCCACCAGCAGTATAGGAGGGTTCCTCTTTCTCCACATCCTCACCATCATTTATTGTTGCTTATCTTTTGGATGTTGGCCATCCTAACTGGTGTGAGGTGATATCTCATTGTGGTTTTAATTTGCATTTCTCTGATGACTAGTGATGTGGAGCATCTTTTCATGTGCCTGTTGGCCATCTGAATTTCTTCTTTGGAGAAGTGTCTGTTCAGCTCCTCTGCCCATTTTTAATTGGCTTATTTGCTTTTTGTTTGTTGCGGTGCATGAGCTCTTTCTATAACTTGGATGACAACCCCTTATCAGATATGTCATTTATGAATATACTCTCCCATACTGTCGGATGTCTTTTTGTTCTATTGATGGTGTTCTTTGCTGTACAGAAGCTTTTTAGTTTGATACAGTCCCATTTGTTCATTTTTGCTTTTGTTTCCCTTGCCCAGGGAGATATGTTCATGAAGAAGTTGCTCATGTTTATGTCCAAGAGATTTTGCCTATGTTTTTTTCTAAGAGTTTCATGGTTTCATGACTTATATTCAGGTCTTTGATCCATTTTGAGTTTACTTTTGTGTATGGGGTTAGACAATAATCCAGTTTCATTCTCTTATATGTAGCTGTCCAGTTTTTCCAACACCAGCTGTTGAAGAGGCTGTCATCTCCTCATTGTATATCCATGGCTTCTTTATCGTATATTAATTGACCATATATGCTTGGGTTTATGTCTGGGCTCTCTAGTCTGTTCCATTGGTCTATGGGTCTGTTCTCGTGCCAGTATCAAATTGTCTTGATTACTGTGACTTTATAGTAGAGCTTGAAGTCAGGGAGCGTAATTCCCCCCACTTTATTCTTCCTTCTCAGGATTGCTTTAGCTACTCGGGGTCTTTTGTGGTTCCATATGAATTTTAGAACTATTTTCTCTAGTTTATTGAAGAATGTTGTTGGTATTTTGATAGTGATTGCATTGAATCTGTAGATTGCTTTAGGCAAGATGGCCATTTTGACAGTATCAATTCTTCCTATCCATGAGCATGGGATGTGGTTCCATTTATTGGTATCTTCTTTAATTTCTCTCATGAGTGTCTTGTAGTTGTCAGAGTATAAGTCTTTCACTTCCTTGGTTGGGTTATGTTTTTATTTTGTTATGTAAGATAAAATATAACTAGCACAAATATTGCTGGATCCTTTTCTCATTAAAAATGTTTTTAGCACTGTGGTTTAGAGTGGCAGAGCTTATACATTTATTTACCTCTGTTCTCTCTGGAAATCCCACTAAAATGACAATAAAAGGATTTTGCTAAAGAAGCATATCACAAGAACAAAGGAGAAAAGACATAGTAATGGAATTTTGTTTTTCATTCTCTTTATTACATCTTTTGGT
The DNA here is from genome assembly GCA_032199065.1 of Smutsia gigantea. NCBI lineage: Eukaryota > Metazoa > Chordata > Mammalia > Pholidota > Manidae > Smutsia > Smutsia gigantea. The sequence goes on along the minus strand of JAVSCE010003928.1, from coordinate 10,932 downwards.
AAACAGATGTTGATTTATTGTAGCCAAATCTATCTTTTCTTTTGTGGTTAGTGTTCTTTATCTCTTTTAGAAATCTCCCCTAACACTGAATTGAAAAGATACTCTCCTTTATTCTCCATAAGTTTTATGGTTTTACAGTTTGTCTTTTACATTTAGGTTTTTAAATCCACCTGAAATTTATCATCCTATGTGGTGTGAATCAGAACTAACTTCATTTTTTTCCATCTGGAAAAAAATACATACATATATATATATAAATATGTGCATTATACACACATACATATATGCAAATACATATATATCCCTGTTCTGGGTCCTTCTACTCTCTTCTATCTATTTGTCTATCTTTGTGCCCATACCACATTATAAATACTATACAGATGGCCTTTGAACTCACAGGTGCACTTACACATGGATATTTTGCAATAAATTTTGGAAAATACATTGGAGTTTGGTGACAATTTGAAAAAACATTTTCTTTTCTCTAGCTTTATGGTGTGAATATAGTATGTCATACATATACAAAATATGTGTTGATTGACTTTATGTTATCACTAAGGCTTCCAGCCAACAGTAGGCTATTAGTAGTTAAGTTTTGGGGGCGTCAAAAGTTATATGGGTATATTTGGACAGAGGGTTAGCGACCCTAAACTGCACAGTGTATAAGGATCAACTATAGTTATTTAGTAGAACAAGTCCCCTCATCTTTTAAAAAATTCTCTACCTCTTCTAGTAATAAATACAATTGATTTTTCAAGTCAGCTTTTTAGTGTACCACCATAAACACAAATGGAGCCAGAGATCTGTGAACAGCCTCCAATATGAAGGATGGAGACTTATACAAACAAAAGAGGCAACCTGGAAGAAATGGAGACTGTGCAGAAAGATGAAAATTTGTCAAGGATAAATATATTTAATGTTCTTAGAAATATGAGACCGTATATCCATAAACCAGGAGAGGATGCTACAAAAGAGATAAAATAAGAATGAACTTTTGGGAGTTAAAAACTTGGTGGCAAAAATGGGAAACAATAAAATGGTTTGGATGAGAAAGGTGGGGAAATCTCCCAAAAAGTAGACCAAATAATGGAGATAGAGAATAGGAAAACAGGTAAGAAAATTACAATGGTATGAACCGTTGATGAAATAACTCAATATCTCAGAAATGAAGGATATTACTTTCTAATCTGAAAGACCCACCACATGCTAGACATCATAGATGGAAATAAACCCACTCCAAGGCACAGCATAGGAAATTTCAGAACACTAGAGACAGAACCTAAATGATTCCAGAGAGAGAAAAAAAAAAACTCAGAAGCTTAGGAATCAGAATGTTCTCAAACTTTTAACAGTAACATTGGAATTAAAAGGCTATGGAGCATTACTTTTAAAATTCCAAAGGAAAATTTTTTCCGATCTGGAGTTGTATACTCATTTATACTGTATTAAGTGTAGGAGTATAATCTTTTTAGACATGAAGGGGTCTACAAAGGGGTATCTACAAAAATCTACAACAAACATTTAGTGGTGAAAGTCTGAAATACAGTCAGGATATCTACTCATCACTTTCATTCAACATTATACTAGAAGTTCTAGCTAGTGCACAAAGTTCAGAAAATGGTATGAAAGACATAGGAAATGGAAAGGAAGAAGTAAGACTATTTACAGAAGCCATCACCATGTGCCTTGCCAATGAGTTCCAGCCCCAGGCAAGTTCACTATGGATTCAGTGAGACAGAGGCATGACAATGGAACGTTCTTAGAGTGAAAGGGTTTATTACCCAGTTTGTTCTTCCAGCGATAGGTCGAGCACTAGAATTATGTCTGTATCCAAGTCTACAGGTCTGTAATCCTCCTTCGTCTCTGCCTCCACCCAGAGCACTGGGCAGAGCTCTTTATATAGTGACTCAGTCAACAATAGCTTATTGCCTATGGGTGTGGAAGCAGTAGCTAGCAGCAGGCCAGTTACATCATCAAGTAGTTTAAGTTCAGGTGAGGATCCTGATCATAGGAACCTTCACTTTACCCACACCATGTACGTAGAAAAAACCCCTAAGGGCTCAACAAAAAAATCACTAATAGAAATGAGTATAGCAAAGTTTCAAGATACAAGATCAATATACCAAAAAGAGAAATAAATGAAAATTATATTTCTATAGATAGGCAATCTAAAATCAAAGAAAACTCCATTCATACTAGCATAATAGAGAATAATAAAATACCTAGGAATAATTCTGATGAAGTGCAAGAGCTGAATATTGAAAACTACACATTTGCTGATATAATTAAAATCTAAATAAAAGAGATACCATGTTCATGGATTGGAACACAGTATCATTAAGATACCAAATCTGCCTGAATTTATCTATACATTTAATGCAATTCCTATCAAAATTCTAGTGACTTTTTTTGTTGTAGAATTGACAAGCAGTTTCTCCTCAATATGGAGCCCTGGTCTGGAAGGGAGAGCAGGTGGGTCAGATTTAAAAGTTAATAGGGACCTGACTGCTATAGACCCTTCAGACCATCTTCTGTAGGCCTCTTGAAATCACCCACTTTTGGAAGAATAAAATCAATGCCAGTTTTCCAAGGAATAGCTGAAGGGCATTTTGGGGTTCTCCTGTTCTTGGGCCTATCAGATACCCTGTTGCTTTTCTCTGCTTCTCTCTGCTGCTTCTTGCACAGACATAATCATACTGGTCTGATGATTATTGATGTTCCTACTCACTGTAGGGGAAAATTGAAGTCCCTATGGCCAGGATCCTCACCTGAACCTAAACTACTTCATGATGTAACTGGCCTACTGCTAGACTACTGCTTCCACACCCTGGGCAATAAGCTATTATTAACTGAGTCACTATGTAAAAAGCTCTGCCCCCATGCTCTGAATGGAGGCAGAGATGAAGGATTACAGACCTGCAGACTTTTGGATGCAGACGTAATTCTAGTGCTCAACCTATCACTGGGAGGACAAACCAGGTAATAAACCCTTTCACTCCACGAATGTTCCATTGTTATTCCTTGGCCTCACTGAATCCATAGTGAACTTGCCTGGGGTTGAAACCCATGGACAAAACACCACTTGCACTACAGGGTTTCAAAGTACATTTTGTCAACTAGTTTTATTGTGTTTTTAATTAATCTTTGTTTTTGCTGTCCTTTTTATGTGGAGATTCAAGAAAATTAAAAAAACTAGGCTTTCATTGCTGCTACTATCTTCCCAGAATTCCCACCAACATTGCCTTTTTTACACAAAAAAATTGTAACACTCTATTTAGTATCCTGAAATTAAATATGTTTATAATACAATCTATATACATAATACTTTCATATATATGTACAAATGCTCTTAAATTTTCTGAAAAGGGGTAATAAAAGGAAAGTATAATAAAGTAGTATTTTTTCAACATGTAAATGATCAGGCACAACTATAATCCATAACGAGATATCCTAATCAATACAGATACATCACATAGCCTCCCAAATACCATAACAATGTAGTTAACTATTTTTTTTTTTTAATGGTGAATGGCTCTTGCCATTCTACATAAAATACTGTCTTCCCTAATTTATATGATTAAATTCCTAGAAAATTTTGTCCACATTAAAACTGGTGAAAAGAAAAAGGTTGTTTATGTAAAAAATAGAATTGATTCTGTACTCATACCATTATAAGCAAGTTTTCACCAATATGTACATCTGGTCGGACAGTCTAAAGTTGTGTGGGACATGGAATGAGTCTTTGTTGTGTATCTTGTAGGATGTTTAGCATATCTAGCTTCTGACCACTAAATATGAAGCTCCCCCCACTCCCCATGATTGTGAAACAACAAAAATCCTGCCTCCAATTTTCAAAATTCTCTCGAGGGCGTAGTACCATGCCTAGTTGACAGCCTCTGGTCTAACATAAGTTCTTCCACCTAGAAACATGAATATATAAGGATAATGAGCACATATTACCTTAGAAACTACAAAAATGAAATGAATCTTTAAAGTGAGACAAAGGAAGGATATAACAACTTTATATTCTTCAGCACGAAAGGCTCATGGAGGGTGGCTAATGGGAGAAAGTATATGGTTGGAAAAACTAAGTGTATTAGATTGGGTTCCTGTGGAAATAGACTCTGATATGGAGAGTTTCACACAAAACATTTATTTGGGAGTGCTCTTAGGAGACTACCTGCAGAGAAGTGAAGAAAGGATTGAGCAGAGGGTGTAGCTGACATAATGTGGTTTCAGCAGTCCTCAACTGATCCTAGAATTCTACAGGGAGTTTTGGAATGGAGATAGTTTTTCTGAGTTGTCCCAAATTAAAGCAAAGCGGCTAGGACTTTGTATTCCTGAACTAAGCAGTTATTGCAGGAAACCTGTTGAGAGAGAGCAAGATAGTTCCATGTGGCTGAGGTAATTTCTAGTCAGGGAAACAGTTCTTTGTAATCAGTAACTGATCTTCTGCTCATGACCCTAGAGAGAGGATCTGGGTGAAGCACTGTAGTGTCTACTAGATTTACCACTTGCACTGCTCTCATCCATATTTATGATTAGTTTACCCAGTTGGGGAAAAGCTATAGCAATTCTGATTGGTTTTAATTCTTGGAGGAACTTTAAGAGATGGTTTAGTGGAAAAGTCTAAATATATTTATGCCCTAATGTATTCTTATCTCCCTCCTGCACCATTGATTCCAGATTTTCCTCATCTTTGCTGGTCTAGGCAGCTGGAAAGTGGGATAACCCAGACTTTAACCCCTGATATGCCCTCGGTTACCATTTGTGGTATATATATATATATATATATATATCGTCTATACTTTTATATTTACTGTTAAACTGAGCATGGGAGCAACAAGAGTTGATGAACTGAATGCCAAAATATTCTTCCTGCCTCCCATGTGTAGCTGCAGTCCTCCCTCCTCCATCAGAGTCAATTACTTCTGCTAGTATGATGACTCCTTTTCTTGCCTGCTTGTCTCTTGCTGCAAAGTCCCCAGAGTTCAAAAGGGATTCTTACTGTGACTCCTGGAGGAAGCAACACATCTAGAGGTTCCAGGACTCCTAGACCTCAAAATCAAATTCCCCATGTAGTTCACTGTGAGCGAAGATACTTGATTTCTGTTCTAGATCTACATAATTCTCAGATATTGTAATCTACCTGTTGGGGACACAGAATCATACCATGGTCATTGATTAAGAGTATATAATGTTCTGGGGGAAGGTGCTGCGTGCTCCCAGGATTTCATCTTGAAGCTGGTACTTCATTTGTGTCTTTAAGAGGCCCTTGCACTATCAGACTGGTGGCCTCTGAGTGTGGCAGTGTAAGACCAGTGAATCCTTTGGTCTTGTGCCACTGCCACAACCCCTTTACTGTAATGAGGATTGCTTAGTCTAAACTAATGTAATACGGATTCGATATTGATGGATTAAGTACTCTGTAAGTCCTTGGAGAGTGGTACTAGATGAAACTCTATAGGCAGGAAAGGCAAACCCATACTCAGAATATATATCAATCTCAGACAGTCAAAAGTGATAGAATCTAGTGGTCCCAGCTTGCCCCTGAGTGGCTACTGCTTTTCAGGGGATAGCACCATCTCAGGGGCTTAGTGTTGGTATTTGCTAATGGCAGATTGGACATTGGCAGTAGCTGGATGAGCCTTGGTGAGAAGGAACTCATTCTGTCAGACCTACCTGTGCATAGCCTCTGTCCGTCCCACCAGCTACTTCATTCAGTGGATCCATTGTTCAGAACTGGAGTGGTTAATGATGGACAGTGGCTGAGTCATTCTGCTGCCTGGTTGTTCAGTGTCTCTTCTGTGGATGCTTTCCGGTGGGTGTTAACATGTGATTAAGATCTTTACCCTTCAGACTAGAATTAGAAGAGGGGCCTAGGATTAAAGATGGCGGCATGAGAGGTGAGACAGAGGCTTCCTCCTAAAACCTCATATAATATGAAAATAAAGCTACTACAACTACTCTTGAAAGAGCAACAGGAAAGAGGAAGGCAACAAACTGCATACACCTGCAGACAAGAGCAGCCCTCACAGAAAAGGGTAACGTACTAAAGCTGTGGTCCTGCGGGACCCAAGCCCTTCCCCCACCCCAGCTCACCAGCAGGAGGAACAGAAATGGAGCAGGGAGGGAGTGGAGATGTGGGACTGCTGAATACCTAACTCTGGAGATCGGCTCTGGGAGCACAAACCTACATTTCATGGTGCTTGCATGATACTCTTGTAATTAAGGGGTTGGAAAGCTAAGATAGGCAGAATTCCTGGAGAGACTAAGATTCCAGCTGCTTGTGAAAGCAGGGATCCATACCCAACTGCTTGGGGACAAAAGAAGGGCGGGCAGTCTGAGAGACTTCCTAACAAAGAAGCCCTTAGCAAGAGGGCTGCTAAAGGGGCAAGGATTGCACGGAGCTTACTGCTCAGGAGAAAGGACAGGCAGACAAAATTGTCCAGGTGCTCTCGGCCCAGCAGGTTTGGAGCTTTCACGATCTTCAGGTGCTCCAGCTCCCTGGCTGCCTACACAGCTCCAAGAACCCCTTCTGTGACAGGCAGACTAGTGTGCCTTTCTTCTGGCCAGCCCCACCGGGCTTGCAAACCGGGAAATCCTTCCCTGGTGTTAGGCCAACCAGAGGGAAGATCTGTCTACAGCAACTAAAAACGCAAAGCACAGAGGCTTATACCTGTGTGCTCAGCCCACTGGTTCAGGCTGGAGACAGGCATAGCAGCCGGGAACCAGGAAACAGCCCTTTCCTCCCCAGAGGCACCAATACCACTCTCCTACAATCCCCGCATTGCTTCAGGGGCTGAGCAGCTCCGGAGAGTAGAGCTTCTGGGCACTAGAGGGCGCCATACAGAAATATGAAACGCCAAAGGAACCTGTTCCAGAGTAAAATTATGAATACAACTCCTGAGAAAGATTTAAATGATATGGACCTTATGACTCTCCCTGAAAGGGAGTTCAAAATAAAAATCATTAACATGCTCATGGAAGTACGGAAAGATATTCAAGAACTCAGGAATGAATTCCGGTCAGAGATCCAATCGTTGAAGAACACAATGGACAGTATTAAAAGCAGATCGGATACAGTGGAGGAGACAATAAATGAAATAGAAACTAGAGAAGAGGAATACAAAGACGCTGAGGCACAGAGAGAAAAAGGATCTCTAAGAATGAAAGAATATTGAGAGAACTGTGTGACCAATCCAAATGCAACAATATTCACATTATAGGGGTACCAGAAGAAGAAGAGATAGAAAAAGGAATAGAAAGTATCTTTGAGGAGGTGATAGCTGAAAACTTCCTCAATCTGGGGAAGGAGATTGTCTCTCAGGCCATGTAGCTGCGCAGATCTCCCAACACAAGGGACCCAAGGAAGACAACAGCAAGACATATAGTAATTAAAATGGCAAAGATCAAGGATAAGGACAGGCTATTAAAAGCAGCCAGAGAGAGAAATAGGATCACATACAAAGGAAAACCCATCAGGCTATCATCAGACTTCTCAGCAGAAACCTTAGAGGCCAGAAGGGAGTGGCATGATGTATTTAATGCAATGAAGAAGAAGGGCCTTGAACCAAGATTACTTTATCCAGCAAGATTATCATTTAAATTTGAAGGAGGGATTAAACAATTCCCAGATAAGCAAAAGCTGAGAGAATTTGCCTCCCACAACCATCTCTACAGTGTATTTTGGAAGGACTGCTATAGATGGAAGTGTTCCTATGGATTAATAGCTGTCACCAGAGGTAATAAAACCACAGTAAAGAACATAGAACAACTTCCGGGAAGATGGCGGTGTGAGCAGGGCGACAGAAATCTCCCAACACTATATTTATCTACGAAAACACAGAAAATACGTCTATTCCTAAAAGAGAGACGAGAATACACAGGAAAGCGCACAGCGTGCAGCTACAACCGAGAGGACTCGGCACCCCAAGAGGCGGCTAAGATACGGAGCCGTGACCCGGCGGGACCCGAGCCCTCCCCCACCCCAGCGCACCGGCGGGAGGAGAGGATTCAGACGGGAGGGAGTGGAAGTACACCCCACGAAGTAGCCAGCCCCGGTGATCTGCACGGGGAGCGCTGACCCACATCACGCAGTGCAGCGGAGATTGGAGAGACAGAGCGGCAGCATCTGAGCAGGGAACACGCCAGGGTGCTTGCAGCCGGCTCCTGGGAAGGAAAAAAAAAAAAGCGCGTGCTTCAGCTGTCTTAAAGGGACAGGAGCCCAGCGGAGAGCCAGGATCGCCCCAGCACACCCAGCCCAGCAGGCTGGGAGTCCTGGGGAGTTTCCAGACGCCTTAGCTGGAGACTGAGGAAGAGCATGTATACTTACACTTCTCACTGAGATCAACAGCCTCCATCTGCCTCTACCCCTGCCAGAGCGAAAGGCCTTACGGCACAGTCACAGCTGTGGAATAGTGGGGCAATAGCGCCACCTAGAGCATTCCCACAGAATCTACATCCGGTGGGCATTTTTTTTGTTTTGTTTTGTTTTGTGTTGTTTTTGTTTTTTCTTTTCTTTATTTTTTTCTTTTTTTCTTTCTTCCTTTCTCACTTTTTCTTCTCTTTTTTTTTCTTCTCTTTTTAAAGTCTTAAAAGAGCCCAGCTGACATACGTGGCAACTGTCAGTGACCAATTATATAGCCATGAAAAGACAGAGGAATATGGCTCAGACCAAAATCAACCAGACAACCCCAGAGATGGAGTCCGAAGGGATGGAAATGCACAGCCTCCCTGAAAAAGAATTCAGAATAAAAGTCATAACCATGCTGATGGACCTACAGAGAAATGTGCAAGAGCTGAGGGAGGAAGTGAAGGAAGTGAGGAAAGACAATACAGATATCAGACAAGCGATTGACGGGCTTAACAGAAGAATGGATGAGATGCAAGAGACTGTTAATGGAATAGAAAACAGAGAACAGGAGTACAGAGCAGCTGAGGCAGAGAGAGATAAAGATTTAGGAATGAAAGAATATTAAGAGAACTGTGTGACCAATCCAAATGGAAACAATATTCGTATTTATAGAGTACTGAGGAAGAAGAGAGAGAGAAAAAGGGATAGAAAGTGTCTCTTTGAAGAAATAATTGCTGAAAACTTTCCCTCGCTGGGGAAGGAAGTAGTCTCGCAGTCCACCAAGCCATAGATCTCCCAAAACACTACACCAAGGACAACACCAAGCACACACAATAATTAAGATGGCAAAGATCAAAGATAAAGACAGGGTATTAAAGGCAGCTAGAGAGAGAAAAATATCACCTACAAAGGAAAACCCATCAGACTATCATCAGACTTCTTAACAGAAACCTTACAGGCTAAAATGAGAATGGCATGATATATTGCTGTTATGAAACAGAAGGGCTCTAACCAAGAATATTATCCATCATTATCATTTAAATATGATGGAGGGATTAAACAATTCCAGATAAACGAAGTTGAGAGTTTGCCTCATGAACCACCACTACAGGATATCTTAAATGGACTGCTCTAGAGGGAAGCACACCTAATGTTAAAAAGATGTCACCAGAGAAAATAAAATCATAGCAAAGAAAGCAGACCACCAAATACAAACTCAAGGGAAAGAATAAAACACCGCTTATAGAAAGAATTGAGGAGGAGGAATAAGAAGGGAGAGAAAGAAAGAAACATCAGACTGTGTTTACAATAACTTAACAAGAAAGTTAAGTTAGATTTTTAGATAGTAAAGAAGCAACACTTGAACCCCTGGTAACCACGAATCTAGTTTCAGCAATGTAACAAGTACATACCATCAATAATCACCCTAAATGTAAATGGACTGAATGTACCAATCAAAGACATAGAGTGGAATAGAATGGATAAAAAAGACCCATTCATATGCCACTACAAGAAATCACCTCAAATCCAAAAGATATACACAGATTAAAAGTGAAGGGATGGAAAAAGATATTTCATGCAAACAGCAAGAAGAAAAAAGCAGGTGTTGCAGTACTTGGTGCAGACAAAATAGGCTCCAAAACGAAGAAAGTAGCAAGAGATAAAGAAGGACATTACATAATGATAAAGGGGTCAGTCCAACAAGAAGATATAACCATTATAAATATATATGCACCCAACACAGAAGCGCCAGCATATGTGAGACAAGTACTAACAGAACTAAAGGAGGAAATAGACAGCAATGCATTCATATTAGGAGACTTCAACACACCACTCACTCCAGTGGATAGATCAACCAGACAGAAGATAAGTAAAGACACAGAGGCACTGAACAACACACTAGAACAGATGGACCTAACAGACATCTACAGAACTCTACACCCAAAAGCAACAGGATACACATTCTTCTTAAGTGCACATGGAACATTTTCCAGAATAGACCACATACTAGGCCACAAAAGAACCTCAGTAATTTCAAAAATATTGGAACCTACCACAACTAATCTCTCTAGATCTCCACAGATAAAACTAAATAAATTTTTAGAAAGAAATCAAAAAGGTCACAAATACATGGAGATCAACACTCTCCTAATTAATCAATGGGTTAACGACTCAAATCAAAACAGAAATCAAAGAATATATGGAGACTAATGACAACAACAACACAAAGCCACAACTTCTGTGGGACGTAGCAAAGGCAGTTCTAAGAGGAAAGTATATTGCAATCCAGGCCTACGAAGAAGGAAGAACATTCCCAAATGAATAGTCTAAAGACACAATTACTGAAATTGGAAAAAGAAGAACAAATGAGCCCCAAAGTCACCAGAAGGAGGGACATAATAAAGATTAGAGAAGAAATAAATAAAATTGAGAAGAATAAAACAATAGAGAAAATCAATAAAACCAAGAGCTGGTTCTTTGAAAAAATAAACAAAATAGATAAACCCCTAGCCAGACTCATTAAGAGAAAAAGAGAATCCACACACATAAACACAATCAGAAATGAGAAAGGAAAA
>JAVSCE010003927.1:0-66171 GCA_032199065.1 Smutsia gigantea | reverse complement strand
ATATTAATTAGGGACTTATAAAAAGAAAGAGAAGTTTCCACACAATTTTTAATGATGAAATTCAAAATTTTTATTTATGAACACTGCAATTTGAATTTCATATATTTTCATGTGCCACAAAATATTTAAAAAATATTTTGACCATTTAAAAAGGTAAAAAAAAAATTTGTAGCATAGTGGTCATACAAAAACAGGCTGAATTTAGTTTGTAAGCCATGGTTTGTTGAACACTTCTCTAGAGTCCTTGTAGAAGTCACTCTTTGTCCCATTAATAGGTAAATCCTTAGCTTGCTTCGCATTCTCCTAACAACTCTCTATGTGCGTATATATACAAATATATACATATATATACATATATGTATAGACACACACATATACCCACTTATAGACAACTTTCATTGTTTCTATTAACCATCCTTTGAACTCATAAACTCTACTTATTTTCAGTCATGACCCATTGGAATTTTATGTAACTAGATATAGACAAAAATGTGAATATAAAGATCCCTAAATGAATTTTTTAGTTTATATGATACTTAGTCCTATCATCTTTTACAATTAAATTTGTTATACTATGCTACATTAATAATGGTATCTGAAAAAAAATGTTCTTACTTTGTGTCTTTTCTACAATTAACCCATAAAGTTTTTGTTATGAGGAAAATTGTTTTTTGTTGACTTTTCTTTACTACTACTTCTTGAACTTTTAATAGAAGTGTCCAATGGTCCACAAAGACACAAAATAGATGGCTGGAGTTTGTACATTGTGCATTTGAGATTAGTGAAGAGAGTATGTGCTAAAGGAGTCCTTGAGAGTCTAGCTAACTCACAGCACTTAAATAATTTTTTGTGCTCTTAAAAAATTTTACAAGATTATTTATTCACAAATTGCTGCCTGTTCTATTGAAAGGGTATTTTTAAAGTTCAGCTTCAATAATGATTTGAAGAGATTAAATTATGGCTTATTCACTTTAAACCCCTATGAGTAGTTAAATACCCTTCTGGGAAAGTAAACACCAATGGCTAACGGAAGTTTTTAATATTAAAAACAAATTAAAACCAGACTTTTATCCTTTATGTCTCAGAAAGCAGTATTTATGATTACTTTTTTGGCAAACTAGTACTTCATAAATACTTTAAAATAGCATTTTATAGGCTTCCAGCAAGCTTCCTGAGAAAATGTTTTCACCTTTTGGCCCAAGAAAAGTTTTCTGGTTTGAAAATGCCTTACCAACCTTCTTACACATGCCAGGGGAGAGCTTAGCTTTTCTTTTTTAATTTAATTTAAGTGAATGGAATAAAGATATGCTCAAAAGATCTAATCAAAACAAGTCAGCTATTATCACCTCAGCCTTGGGAAAAAACAGAAGGGCTTTCAAGAAACTGAATCCCAAGAATGAGACAATTCTTGAACATCCTTGAATTTGAGAAATCCAGAAGAGCACCTCTCCTAAGGCTAATATTGAAAGGTGAAATAGGGGAGTGTGGAAGTGACAACATCTACAAAGAATAAAATGACCAATTCTAACTTTTAGAGAGATCTCTTTAAGGTATATGAATACGCAGAATATCTTTATGTTAAAAAAATCATTAAAGGTACTATGCAGTGACTGTGTTTTACATATTTATCAAGAAAAGAATGGAACAGAGATTGGTTTGGAAATCAAGGTAATATAATACTTTATCTCTGTAGTTCCTAAAGTAAACCTGAAGTAGATGTCTTCAGTGAAGAAATTACTAACTACCTAGAATATCAGGACTGAATAGATTTTTAAGGGCCCAACTGGCTCCAGGAATGCTGGATAAAATATTAGGCTATGGTAACTATTACTTTCTGGCCAAAACTAAGTAACTATTTAGTTGTACTGAGAGTAATAATTACCACAAGTGTTCTTACATATTGAAAAATGTAATGGAACCCAAGGCCCTCTCTGGTCCTGAGTCCCTTCATTTAGTTATTTTTACTTAAAGTTTGAGAAACAATCACAGTACTTAAATATAGGCTGAAGTGATGATTATATGAGACTTGATCATTTTAATTTTTTACAAAAAAACTTAAAATAATTTATTATTAAAAGCACTTTGGTAAAATGATTTTTAACCCCTTAGTACTACAGTGAACCAATGTGACATAAAAATTATTTCTAAGTATTGGCAAAGGATTTTAAATAATTATGTGATTTAACAATATTGTGTAGAAGGTTGGAAGCCACAAATAAAGGTGCAACAGTATTCAAAAATATCTAGAAAAATGTCCACTAAGCCTCTCCATGTGTGTGATAGTTATTATAAAGTGATTTTTTTCTCCTTATGGCAGAAAAATGCAGTTTGTCACTGACGTGGTTCTTCTGAAACAGTATTCTGTATTTATTTATTGATATAAATGTTCATATTCCTATTTCTCATAGAAGACTAAAGTATTTAACTTTACCATTTCACTCATTTTACTGTAACAAACTGTTAAGCTTCCTAATTGTTTTTATTGATAATATCATCTGAGATGCTAAATAGATACATTAGATTACAGATGCACATGTTATAGCCTGAAGGTCAAATCCAGCTATGCTTTCCTTTGTTTTTGTAAATAAAGTTTTACTGAAATCGATCCATTTTTTTCACCATTATCTATGGATGCTTTCCCCCAACAATGGCAGAGTTAATTAGCTATTAGAGTGACTACATGGCCTACAAAGTTCTAAAATATGTAATATCTGGACCTTTTCAGAAACAGTTTGCTGACCTTTGGCTGTTTCAGATCATCAAAAGCCTACTTCTAAATAAACATGCTTAATAGTTTAAGTGTTGATAATTGGAAAACAAACAAAAAAATTAAATGAAACATCTTGTTTTATCATGTGATACTCAAAGATGGCCTATCCAAAAAGAACATTTTGTAGCATGTTCATTATATTAACAAACTGCTGTCTTAGGTAGAATAAGCAGCTGATTTATTGAAAGTGACTTGTGTAGTCAATATCTGGAATGAAACGGCTAGTTTCATCTTGTCCAATTTTTATATTACTCTTCATTTTCCCTGAGAACTACATAGCTGAAACATTTTCAGTGAGGCACTTCCTTGTAAAATGATCAGTTGTATCTGTCACCAGGAAGAAATGCACTTTCCATCCTTTACTATAGCCATCTGCATCCTTCATTTGCTTTTAATTCAGTCACTGGAGCCCTAATGATCACAGCTATTTCAAGATATGCCATCAATTACAGCAAGGAGCCCATTCAGAAGTGAAAGATGAGTTCCATTCTCTGTTACTTAGAGGTCAGTGATCATTCCTCAACCTCTTCCCAGTGAGCAAATAGTATAGTAACTTCCATAGGCTCCCTTCATTTTTCTCCAGTCTGCTGCTTTATGACTTTTTGTAGACCTTGGTTATAATAACTTCATATGTTTGATGCTGGCAGCCCTAAGACAAGCCTGACCCAATCATTTTCTTGTATCGATCATGATAAATTCAATCATATATAATTCTGACTCCCTGAAAGACATTTAAAAGAATTGGTATTGACAGCATTTAAAAAAATTATAAAACAAATACAATTGGTAAAAATTGCATCAAAATGATTATAAAAGTTATTATTTTCTCATCTATAAACATTCTATTAATTTCTATAAATATTATTTTGAAAGATGCCATGTAGATTACATATTTGTATAAAAATTAGCATGATATTTAGTAAACTACATTTATACACTCTCTCTAAAGCACTTGTAATAATTAGGAATATTATTCTCTTTGATGTTAATAATGTTTCATTCCTCTGTCTGATGGCAAAAGGATGTATGGCTACTACATGCACATAAAAACTTACAAATGTTTATGTCAATTTTATACAAAATTGCTAAAAACTGGAAGCAACCAAGATATTCATCAATAGGTAAGTGGACAAACTGTGATACATCCTTGCAATGGAATATTATTCAGCAGTTGTTTTAAATGAGTAACTAAGCCATGAAAGAGAAGACAAAGAGGAATCTTAAATGCATACTGCCAAGTCAAAGAGTCAGTCAGAGAAGGCTACATACAGTATCATTCCAATTCGATGACATTCTGTGAAAGGCAAAGCTATCAGTGGTTCCTGAGGGAATCAAGAAGAGGGGTAGATGACTGATTAAGTGAATTACAGGAGATTTTTAGGGTGGTAAAATTGTTCTGTGTGATACTGTTTTGGTGAATATTTCCATTTCCAGTGGAGAAAAGATAATGTCAATAAGTGGAGCTGAAACATATCCACATGTAAAAAAAAAACAAACGAATCTAGACATGGACCTTACACCCTTTACAAAAATTAACTCAAAATTGATCACAGACATACAAGTAAAACACAAAAGTATAAAACTCCTATTACATAACATAAGAGAAAAACCAAGTGACTTTGGGTCTGATGATGACTTTTTAGTTAGAACACCAAAGGCACAATCCATGCAAGAAATAATAGATGAGCTGGACTTCATTAAATTTAAACACTTCTGCTCTATAAAGGAAACTAAAGACAATGAGAAGACAAGCCACAGACTGGGAGATAATATTTGAAAAGACATATATGGTAATGGACAAAAAATACATGTGATAAAGGTTACCAAAAATATACAAAGAACTCTTAAAATGTAACAATAAGAAAACAATCTAATTAAATATAGGCCACAGATCTTAACAGACATCCCACCTACAGAAGATATACAGATGGCAAATAGGAATGTAAGAAGATGCTATACATCTACTGTCATAAGGGAACTGCAAATGAAAACAATGAGACACCATTACACATTATTAGAATGGCCAAAATGCAGAACACTGACAACACCAAATGCTGATGAGGATGTGGAACAATAGGAAATCTCATTCACCTCTGGTTGGAATGCAAAATGGTACAGCACTTCAGAGGAAAGTTTGGAGGTTTCCTGTAAAACTAAACATTCATTCATCATATGATTCAACAATCACACTCCCTAGTATTTTTCCAAGAGTTGAAAACATGTCCACACAAAAACCTGCACAAAGATATTTATAGCAGCTTTATTCAAAACTGCGAAAACGTGGAATCAACCAAGATGATGTTTGGTAGGTGAACGGATAAACAAACTAGTTATATTCAAGCACTGGAATATTATTCAGCACTAAAAAGAAATGAGCTGTCAAACTGTGAAAAGACAGAAGGGATCTTAAATTCATATTACTAAATGAAAGAAAATCTGAAAACACTATATACTATGTGATTCCAGCTATATGACATTCTGGAAAAGGCAAAAAGATAGCAACAGGATAAAGATTGTTAAGAATTAGGTTAAGAGGTATTAATAGGTGGAACACAGAGGGTTTTTAGGTCAGTGAAAATACTCTGTATGATACCATAGTGATGGATTACATGTTATTATACATTTTTCCAAATCCATAGAATGTACACCACCAAGAGAGAATCCTAATATAAACTTTGGACTTTGGGTAGTTATGTGTCAAGGGAGGCTTGTCAGTTGTAAGAAATGTACCACTATGGTGGGCAAAGTTGATAATGTAGGAAACTACTAGAAGTGTGGGGGCAGGGGATATACGGGAAATCTGTACTTTCCCTTCAATTTTGCTGTGAACTTTAAGCTGCTCTAAAAACAAAAAGTATTTAAAGAAATACCACAAGATTTTTCTTATAGAATTACACACATACCGGACCTGCTTTTATTTGATCTGAGGAACACTGTTTGATTGAGGCTTTAATCAAAGTGTTGACATCCAATGGAAAAATATTATTCTATGTTGTAAAAATAAAGATGAAATACATTTAGAAATAGCTGTGTCTTTGTTACTTTTAGAAAGAGAACTTGAATAGAAAGAGATACTTGAATAGACACAGATAGTTAACTTTCTAAAATATAGAATAAAATGTGAGGGTAAAAAAATTGTACTAATCAACCAGGGAACGCTGAATACATCATGGTGTGTTGTTATACCAGTTAAATTACCCACTTGGTAAATAGTTAAAGACTACAAGACACTCATGGAAAAAAAGAACCCATAGGTTGTGGAGGCACATTTTCATTTGATTTGGTAACATTTGTAAATGAGATAATATTTTTTTAAATTTAATTGTGTTTTTTTTCTTTTTCATGGTATCATTAACCTACAATTACATGTGCAACATTATGGTTACTAAACTCCCCACTTCATCAGGTGCCCCCCACCTAGCCCATTACAGTCACTGTCCATCAGCGTACTGAGATGCTATAGAATCAATAATTGTCTTCTCTGAGTTGTACAGCCCTCCCCGTGTCTCTCCCAACATTACGTCTGCTAACCATAATGTCCCTTTTTCCCCCTTGTCCCTCCTTTCCCACCCATTCTCCCCAGTCCCTTTCCCTTTGGTAACTATTAGTCCATTCTTGGGTTCTGTGAGTCTGCAGCTGTTTTGTGTTTTCAGTTTTTTTCTTTGCTCTTATGCTCTGCATATGAGGGAAATCATTTGATACATGTCTTTTTCTGCTTGGCTTATTTCATTGAGCATAATACCCTCTAGCTCCATCCATGTGTTGCAAATGGTAGGATTCGTTTTCTTCTATGGCTGAATAATATTCTATTGTGTATATGTACCACATCTTCTTTATCCATTCATCTACTGTTGGACACGTAGGCTGCATCCATTTCTTGGCTATTGTAAATAGTGCTGCGATAAACATAGGGGTACATCTGTCGATTTCAAACTGGGCTGCTGCATTCTTAGGGTAAATTCCTAGGAGTGGGATTCCTGGGTCAAATGGTATTTCTATTTTGAGTTTTTTGAGGAACCTCCATATTGCTTTCCACGACAGTTGAACTAATTTGCATTCCCACCAGCAGTGTAGGAGGGTTCCCTTTTCTCCACATCCTCACCAACATTTGTTGCTGTTTGTGTTTTGGATGTTGGCCATCCTCACTGGTGTGAGGTGATATCTCATTGTGGTTTTAATTTACATTTCTCTGATGATTAGCGATGTGGAGCACCTTTTCATGTGCCTGTTGGCCATCTGAATTTCTTCTTTGGAGAAGTGTCTATTCATGTCCTCTGCGCATTTCATAATTGGATTATTTGTTTTTTGTTTGTTGAGGTGTGTGAGTTCTTTGTATATTTGGGATGTAAACCTCTTATTCTATATGCCATTCATGAATATATTCTCCCATACTGTAGGATCTCTTTTTGTTCTACTGATGGTGTCCTTTGCTGTACAGAAGCTTTTCAGCTTGATATAGTCCCACGTGTTCATTTTTGCTTTTGTTTTCCTTGCCCAGGAGGATATGTTCATGAAGAAGTCACTCATGTTTATGTCCAAGAGATTTTTGCCTATATTTTTTTCTAAGAGTTTTATGGTCTCATGACTTACATTCAGGTCTTTGATCCATTTTGAGTTTACTTTTGTGTATGCGGTTAGACAGTAGTCCAGTTTCATTCTCTTACATGTAGCTGTCCACTTTTGCCAACACCAGCTGCTGAAGAGGTTGTCATCTCCCTATTGTAAATCCAAGGCCCCTTTATCATATATTAGTTGACTCTATATGTTTGGGTTAATGTTTGGATTTTGTATTCTGTTCCACTGGTCTGTGGGTCTGTTCTTGTACCAGTACCAAATTGCCTTGAGTACTGTAGCTTTGTAGAAGAGCTTGAAGTCTGGGAGCATAATTCCCCCTGTTTCATTCTTCCTTCTCAGGATTTCTTTGGCTATTTGGGGTCTTTTGTGGTTCCATATGAATTTTAGAATTATTTGTTCCAGTTCATTGAAGAATGCTGTTGGTATTTTCATAGGGATAGCATTGAATCTGTAGATTGCTTTAGGTAGTATAGCCATTTTGACATAAATATCTTCCTAGCCATGAGCATGGGATGAATTTCCATTTTGTTAGTGTCCTCTTTAATTTCTCATAGGAGTGTCTTGTAGTTTTCAGGGTATAGGTCTTTCACTTCCTTCATTAGGTTTATTCCTAGGTATTTTAATCTTTTTGATGCAATTGTGACTGGAATTGTTTTCCTGATTTCTCTTTCTGTTAGTTCATCATTAGTGTATAGGAAACCAACAGATTTCTGAGTGTTAATTTTGTATCCTGCAACTTTGCTGAATTCAGATATTAGTTCTAGTAGTTTTGGAGTGGAGTCTTTAGAGTTTTTTTATGTACAATATCATGTCATCTGCAAATAGTGACAATTTGACTTCTTCTTTATCAATCTGAATGCCTTGTATTTCTTTATGTTGTCTGATTGCCATTGCTAGGACCTCCAGTACTATGTTGAATAGCAGTGGAGAGAGTGGGCATCCTTGTCTTGTTCCCGATCTTAGATGAAAAGCTTTCAGCTTCTCTTTGTTAAGTAAAATGTTGGCTGTGGGTTTATCATATATGGCCTTTATGATGTTGAGGTACTTGCCCTCTATACCCATTTTGTTGAGAGTTTTTATCATGAATGGATGTTGAAGTTTGTTGAATGCTTTTTCAGCATCTATGGAGATGATCAGGTGGTTTTTGTCTTTCTTTTTGTTGATATGGTAGATGATGTTGATTGATTTTTGAATATTGTACCATCCTTGCATCCCTGAGATGAATCCCACTTGATCATGGTGTATAATCTTGATGTATTTTTTAATTAGTTTTGCTAATATTTTGTTGAGTATTTTTGCATCTATGATCATAGGAGATATTGGTCTGTAATTTTCTTTTTTGGTGAGGTCTTTGCCCGGCTTTGGCAGTAGAGTTATGCTGGCTTCATAGAATGAGTTTGGAAGTATTCCCTCCTCTTCTATTTTTTGGAAAACTTTAAGTATAATGGGTATTATTTCTTCTCTATATGTCTGGTAAAATTCAGAGGTGAATCCATCTGGCCTGGGGGTTTTGTTCTTAGGTAGTTTTTTGATTACCGATTCAATTTCGTTGATGGCAATTGGTCTGTTTACGTTTTCTGCTTCTTGCTTGGTCAGTCTTGGAAGGTTGTATTTTCCTAAGAAGTTCTGCATTTCTTCTAGATTTTCCACCTTTCTAGCATATAGATTTTCATAGTATTCTCTTATAATTCTTTGTATTTCTGTGGAGTCCATTTTGTTTTTTCCTTTCTCATTTCTGATTCTGTTTACATGTGTAGATTCTCTTTTTCTCTTAATAAGTCTGGCTAGTAGTTTATCTATTTTGTTTTTTTTTTCAAAGAACAAGCTCTTGGTTTCGTTGATTCTTTTCTATTGTTTTATTCTTCTCAATTTTATTTATTTCTTCTCTAATCTTTATTATGTCCTTCTTTCTGGTGACTTTGGGCCTCATTTGTTCTTCTTTTTCCATTTTCAGTAATTGTGTCTTTAGACTATTCATTTGGGACTGTTCTTCCTTCTTGAAATAGGCCTGGATTGCAATATATTTTCTTCTTAGAACTGCCTTTGCTTCATCCCACAGAAGTTGTGGCTTTGTGTTGTTGTTTTCATTGTCTTCATATATTGTTTCATCTCTGTTTTAGTTTAATCGTTAATCCATTGATTATTTAGGAGCATGGTGTTATGTCTCCATGTATTTGTGAGCCTTTTTGATTTCTTTCTAAAATTTATTTAATTATATCTTTATGATCAGTGAAGTTGCTTGTTAGAATTTCAATATTTTTGAATTTACTGAGGTTCTTTTTGTGGCCTAGTATGTGGTCTGTTCTGGAAAATATTCCATGTGCCCTTGAGAAGAATGTGTGTCCTGCTGCTTTTGGGTGTAGAGTTCTGTAGATGTCTGTTAGGTCCATCTGTTCTATTGTGTTGTTCAGTGCCTCTGTGTCTTTACTTATTTTCTGCCTGGTTGATCTGTCCTTTGGAGTGACTGGTGTGTTGGAGTCTCCTAAAATGAATGCAATTGCTTTCTATTTCTTTCTTTAATTCTGTTAGTATTTGTTTCACATATGTCGGCACTCCTGTTTTAGGTGCCTAAATATTTAAAATGGTTATATCATCTTGTTCGACTGAGCCCTTTATCATTATGTAATGTCTTTCTTTATCTCTTGCTACTTTCTCCTTTTTGAAGTCTATTTTGTCCTATACAAGTACTGCAACACCTGAGTTTTTCTCTTTGTTGTTTGTATGAAATGTATTTTTCCATCCCTTTACCTTTAGTCTGTATATATCTTTGGGTTTGAGGTGAGTCTCTTATAAGCAGCATCTAGATGGGTCTTGCTTTTTTATCCATTATATTACTCTGTGTCTTTTGATTGGTGCATTCAGTCCATTTACATTTAGGGTGATTATTGATAGATATGTACTTATTGCCATTGCTGGCTTTAGATTCGTGGTTACCAAAGGTTCAAGGGTAGCTTCTCTGCTGTCTAACAGTCTAACTTAACTTTCTTGTTATTGTAAACACAGTCTGATGATTCTTTATTTCTTTCCCTTCCTATTCTTTCTCCTCCATTCTTTATATACTAGGTGTTTTATTCTGTACTCTTTTATATTTCCTTTGACTGTGTTTGTGGATAGATGATTTTACTTTTTGCCTTTAGTTAGTTTTTGGATGGTCTGCTTTCTTTGCTATGATTTTATTTTCTCTGGTGACATCTTTTTAGCCTTAGGAGTGCTTCCATATAGAGCAGTCCCTTTAAGATATCCTGTAGAGGTGTTTTGTGGGAGGCAAATTCCCTCAGCTTTCACTTGTCCTTCCCTCAAATTTAAATGATAATCATGCTGGATAAGTATTCTTCATTCTAGACCTTTCTGTTTCATTACATTAAATATATCATGCCATTCTCTTCTGACCTGTAAGGTTTCTGTTGAGAAGTCTGATGATAGCCTGATTGGTTTTCCTTTGTAGGTGATCTTTTTCTCTCTCTCGCTGCCTTTAATACTCTGTCCTTGTCTTTGATCTTTGCCATTTTAATTTTTATGTGTCTTGGTGTTGTCTTCCTTGGGTCCCTTGTGTTGGGAGATATGTGGGCTTCCGTTGTCTGAGAAATTATTTCCTTCCCCAGCTTGGGGAAGTTTTCAGCAATTATTTCTTCAAAGACACTTTGTATTCCTTTTTGTCTATTCTTCTTCTGGTTCTCCTATAATGCGAATTTTGTTCCATTTGGATTGGTCACACAGTTCTCTTAATATTCTTTCATTCCTAGAGATCCTTTTATCTCTCTCTGCCTCTGCTTCACTGTATTCCTGTTCTCTGATTTCTCTTCCATTAACAGTCTCTTGCACCTTGTCCATCTGCTCTTAAGCCCATCGATTGCTTGTCCCATTTCTGCATTGTCTTTCCTCACTTCCTCCCTTAGCTCTTGCATATTTCTCTGTAGGTCCATCATCATAGTTATGGCTTTTATTCTGAATTCTTTTTCAGGGAGATTTTATAAATCTCCCATCAGGCCCTCTCTCTGGCTTTGTCTGTGTGATCTTTGTCTGTATCTTATTCCTCTGTCTTTTCATGGTGATAGAAGTGGTCCCTGGTAGGTGCCATGTGTGTCAGCTGGGAGAACCAAGTCCCTTCCTGCTTGTTGTTCTCCTTACCCTTCTCTGGGGCCTGAGCTGGTTTCCTGCTCACTGGGAGGCAGTGTCTGGGATAATCCCCTGAGCTGCCTGTGTGTGGGGCCGCCTCAGTGTAGTCTATAGCACTGCGGGAGTTTGCAGTCTCGTTGCGTGTGTTCTGGTCCCCTTGGTGCCTTCCAGCCCTTGTTCTGGGTTCTGGAGTCCTTCCTGCTTAGCTGCACGCCAGCCAGGAGTATATTCTGTGAGGTTACTGTGGACAGGGCCACTCCTCCACTGTTCTGCAGCTGTGGCGGCTCCGCCGGACCCTTTGCGGTGCTGGCTGGCGGGGGAAGGAATGTTAGGCTGTTGATATCTGTGGGAAGCCTCAGCGCAGCTGCTTTTCTCTGCCGCTGGCCAGGCGGTCTGAAATTCCCCAAGACTCCCAGCCTGCTGGGCTGAGTGTGCTGGGATGATTTTGTTCCACTGTTGGGCCCTTGTCTCTTTAAGACTTTTAAAAAAGTGCCCGCTTTTCTTTTGTCCCAGGGAGCTGGCTGAGGGGACCTGCTTTCAGTCTCTGTCTTGGATCCTGCCCTTCTGTTTCTCTAATCTCCAATACACTGTGCAATGTGCATCTGTCCTCCTGCTGCGGATCACCAGGGCTGGTTATTTGGCAGGCCTGTGCTTCCACTCCCTCCCTGCTCTGATTCTTTTCCTCCCGCTGGTGCGCTGGGGTTGGGCAGTGCTTGGGTCCCGCCGAGTCATGGCTTTTTATCTTACCTGCTTCATGAGGTGCTAAGATCTCGCAGATGTAGCTGTATCCTGGCTGTTGTACTGTATCTTCTGTTTTCTCTTTTAGGAATTTCTTGTTGTCTTTCTTGTATTTTCACAAATATATATCGTTTTGGGAGATTTCCGCTGCCCTGCTCACTCTGCCATTTTCCCAGAAGTCCCCCCAATAATTCTGCCTTGGTTTGTTTTTAACTTATTTCTTCATATTCTTCTTCTATCCCTTCCGGATATTTCAAAATTAATATTAGCCTTAAGTAAAAAATTACAACCTGTCTCTAAATTATACTGCAATCTACATATATTTTCATAAATTCTCTCTGATAATCAATGGAATAATTCTGGAAAAGGAAACATCATACTTTCATAATAGAACAGCAGGTTTTTGTTGGTATTAACATTCCCCTGCCCCACCCACATCAAATCACAGAAGCCTATCTTCCTAAAAAAATAAAAAGCTCTAATCATACTTTTAGGTTGCTAGTATCATCCTTTTAAAGTTTTAGCTATAAATAGCATAAAAATGTTTTACATTTTAGAAGAGAAAAAAAACCTTTTGGCTACATGAATTTGTCCTCCCTAAATTTTCTTCCATTTCATCACTGGTGGTAATTTTTCACAATGTTTTAGATTAGTAACTCATTTGATATCATTAGTTAATTAACTATAAAATTACCCATGTTCTATAGAAATATATTGGCATATTAAGAGGTGTAAAAATAGTGAATATGTCTTAGGATTGGATAAAAAACAGGTAACAAATTTTATTATTGGTTCAGATAATGAGTCCCGAAATATTCTGCTACTTCCAGAGTGATTACTGGTAAAGAAACAAACTGGGTTAGAATTCCAGATGACTGGAGCTCTCTATGCAGCACTTTCAGAATACAGGCTACACCATTAATGACTTTGACTGTGATTTCTAACAAGAATAATATATTACCATTCTAACCTTATATATGTTAGTTCCTTAGGATAACAATTATTAGAATTCCAGATGACTGGAGCTCTCTATGCAGCACTTTCAGAATACAGGCTACACCATAAATGACTTTAATTTGACTGTGATTTCTAACAAGAATAATATATTACCATTCTAACCTTATATATGTTAGTTCCTTAGGATAACAATTATTTCTCAGAATTTAAAACTTTGAACCTGCTGGCATGAACTTTATTTCTAGCACAACACAATATGAAAACATTTACATTGAGCAAAGTCACAGGTATAGTGTAAGATTCTCCCTTTCAACCTATCATTTTGTCTTTCTCCCTCTCTCAGATGTTGGGTGGTTAGAATGAAGGTTGAGAAACAAAATTACATACGTTGGGACATAAATTTAAACTCATGAACTTGCAGAAATACTAATGGTCAACTAGAAGCTGGGAAATACAAACTAATGCATCCTGCCCTTGGAGGAGATGATGGTCCAAAAGAGAAGAGAGTGATACTTAAGTTCTACATGAGATAGGAAGTGATTTGAGCCCCCAAAGAGTATATATTAATAAAAGGGGGAATTCGGAAGACTAAGAAAGCTCATCTACTGATGGGATTACAGAAGGCCACACTAAACCTAGGATGTTTAAATTGTTTTCTAAGGTTTGTTATTTAAATAAGGAGGTTATTAGACTGAATTGGCTCTAATGCTATGGCAGCCTATAGAGGCAAACCAAAATGTAAGCCTTTGTACCTCAAGGTAATGAATCCAAACATAGGGCAATCAGGGACAGCCAGCTCTGCTTTAAGCTATTGGTAATCAATCCTTTCCTTGCTTTGCCTTCACCTTTTCTCCATAAAAGTACCCACCACCCTGCCCCTCTGGATTGGTGGAGCACTGCTAACCACTCCAGTTTGCTGCCTGTAGGACAAAGGGAAGTTCCAGGGCCAGGATCCTCACCTGATACCCACTGTGTACATGCAGTGAGCTCATCCTTAGGCCGCTGAGCAGGTGCATGCTTGAATACCCATTGGCATTAAGCCATTGCTGCCATTATTGCTACAAGAAGAGTTCCGCCCTGCACTAACAGCAGAGGGAAGCAGGAGAGCCTGATCTTAGAGAAGAGAGCAAGAAAGCAGGAGAGAGGAGAGCAGAGTCTGGTGCAGAGGCTGAGCCTCTTCTTACCTGCAACATTCCATTGCCATTATTCAGTCTCACTGAATCCATTCATGACCTTGTCCTGGGCTGAAACTCTCCAGCAAGTTACTGCCTCACAATTCAAATCAAATTTTGTTCAAACTTAAAAATTTGAATATTCGTCACTTTTTCTTTTAACAGGTTAGATAGGATTTACAGGAAGTTCTGAAAATGAAGGAAATTTTAGATGATGGTTTCAGCCTGGCATGGAAGCACACAGAGACCTCAAGAAATATTCAAAGAATAGTAAATAATTCATTCTGGAGTATACAGAAAATAACACAAGTTAAAAAAGTTGCTCATACTCTCATTTAGCTCAATACACTGGCTAGCTATTTCACCAGAACAAAACAAGTTGTAGTGGAAAAATATTGAGAAATTTTCCTAATTTCTTTTTTCAATTGTTGTTGCTATTTTCTTGCCTCCTTAAATGAACCCATAAACTGTTACCTCAAATCTTATGAAACACAAAATTATTACAGAGACTAAATAGTGCATTGTTTCCTTAATGAGAAGAGAAACAAAACATGAAGTGCTTGATGGCAACAATGGCCTTACATATACTTCCTGTGTCTATAATTATTTAAAATAAAATTTAAAAATTCCTATAGATACATACTTAAAGACTAAGTTCTTAGCCCACACAATTCTAAATAAGGGATCTGTGGAGTTTAATGCCCCGTCATCATTAAAAGTAGCTGTAGAGAGCATTATGCCATTTGGGGACATCATTACAATCCTCTGTAGTTTGTCTCCTGGTCATGCATATATTTATTCTTCTTTTGTTTCTATATATGAGGTGCCTACAGGTGGTAATGGATGGGAAAGGAGGCTTTGGAACTTTCCCTGAAGGTGTATTTTCAAAGCAACCTCAGATTTTATGTCTATGGTATGTTTATTTGGGACAGTCTAGGTAGCTAATGGAATTCAATAAGGAATTAAAACCCATTCAAATTACCACTTGGGGCCACCCTTGTTTATTCATTCAATACTTATGTTCTTAATGTTAACTGTGACCCAAGGACTATGATAGTACTGAAGATACAATAACAAATGATAAAGATAAAGTCTATATCTTCAAGGAGACTTGGAGTATATGGATAAGAGAGAAAATTCAACAAGAAATTTCACTTTTAAATGAAAATAGTATTAGGGAACCAAAAATACAACATTGGTATGTAGATACAGAAATATTTTATGAGTCCCAGACACTACAGAACTGTGTAATAATATATAACACTATCATTCTTTTTATAACTAAATCAAAATTATAAATCCCTAGAGTTGGAAAGTTACAGTGAAGTCCTGGTTAGTGTGTAGGAGATAATTTTATATCATCTTAACATTAAATAATAATCTGTAAGCTTTCAACTCGAAACTGCTTATAGATCAAGAGTACATACTAGTGACTGGCAATCACAACTGGATCCAAGAGAGTACTTCTTTACTATCTGAACTATATAGACAGGAAAATATGTTGAAGTGGTTCCCTATATAAATGACACTAATAAAGGGTGTCAGATTGTAAAATAATCATACCATGAGAGATATTTAGATGATATCAGTATACCTAATTATGTTTATGGAGTAATGATAATATAGCTGTACATTTGTATTGCATTTTAATACACATAAAATTCTTTCACACATACCATCACATAATTTTCATAAAGCTTTGTGACATAGTTAAAACAGGCAAGATGAAGAACATATGATTGGTAAATTAAATGTTTTTAAATTTTTTTCTAGACTATTTTTTGTCCAAGTTGCTTATGGCTAGTGAGGTGCCATGACTGTACTTGTACCCCAGCCTAGCATAGTTTGTCCACTGATCCACACTGATAACATTATTTGTTGGTAAAATGGTGTAATGAGGTTATAGACTTAAAACTAAGGGTGATGAATCAAAATATTCATTGCAGGAGTTGACTGAGGGGGCTGCTATTACATATTTGTTTTAACAAGACGGGTTATGCTGGGTGCAGGTGAAGAATAAGCAGAACCAGGGATCAATCACTTCATTAAAATTCTTGTACTAAAGCACAGGCATACACCTGTTTTTCAGATTTGAAAAGAAGGAAGAATCCTCACTGGAAAATATAGCAGCTATTTAAAAAGGCTGGAGGACCCAAGCTCTAAGAAGCAGGAGGTGGGTGTTGTAATTCAAATTACATGCTAATTCTCATTGATCAGCCTATTTAAATGGTAATGAGGCATAGATAGTGCTTATGGCCAAAGTGTTGCATCCCTGTGCAGAGGGTCTCCACCGGCAAGAAAAAATAGGGCTGCTTACTCGAAAAGCTGTGGTTGCTTCAGGTGCTTGTGATTGTAAAAGGGAATAACTTTCAGTCCTTTGACATGAGGAAGGAGATCCTAAGAAGAATTTTTAGGACTCTAGGTACATCCAACTGCTACCATCCTTCTACTCTCACTTTTAGCTTTCTGGGAATGTACTGTCTTGTAACTGAGAAGAACAAACATGGCTTCAATTGCCACTTTTGTGGTGAGATGGTTGACCAACATCACACATCATCCTTAGCTGAGCGTTGAGGAAGTCTGATTGCTTTTCATGTTCTGTAAGATCTTAATTATGCCATGCAGATGTGAAGTATTGATTCAGGCAACAGAGCAAAATTAAGATGCAATTGTTTAGAGAATGAAATGCTGTGTATAAAAGGAGGCTATGGTTCAATAGAGAAAGAAAGATGTAAATACAATTAATAGATGATAGCAAGTGATGCTCACCATAAGAAAAATATAAAAGGTACCCAGGAACATCAGAGAAGGGAGAAATGCTTCAGGTTGGATGATCAAGAAACACTTAACTAAGACAGCATTTGGAATAAGTTGAAAAGTGTATGAAATTTGGGCACTGAGGAACAGTAAACTGAAGGAGTGGAGGACATTTCATACATAACAGGAAAGGAATCAGTTTAGGGAAGCCTCTCAAAAACCACTGCTCCAAGAAATAGGTATTACATACTGCCCAGGGTGTCCTGAAACTCTTGGCAGAGGAATTAAAAGAATTATTTTTCACCGAATAACTCTTTGTTTAACTTCAGAATTAATAATGAAAGCAGATTGTATCTACATGTATGTGTGTGCATGTGTGCACATGCACGCAATTTTTTTTTTCAGTTCTATTCATGCCATTCTGAGTACTCATGTTTGGTTTTTAGAGAAGAACTTTTTTTTTTCTTTTCTTTTCTTTTTTATGTTTACTGTCAGAAAGTACGCTAAGTTTCCATATAATGAGTTATAAGAAATACAGAGTTGGTCATTCACATAACCAAATATATGTATCCCTGGTATATCTGGTCTTCCTCTACAGTTCCTAAAAACACTTCAGAGCCTTAAAGGTGAAATGGGTGTCTTGTCATGTTAATGAGAGTTTTGGACCCCAACCAATGGGAGGGACTGGAGGTTGAATCAGCCAACGGACAATGATTTAGACAATCATGACTATGCAGTGAAGCCCTCACAAAAACCCATGAAAAAAGCCTGTCTTCCTTTTTGCAATCTGTTTCACTGTGGAATAGAGCTTCCACACTTGGGAAACCAGAACGTGGGGGAAACAGAACACTTCCACATGCCACTGAGCCAGGCCCAAAGCTCCATGAGGATAAAAGCTCATTTATTTGGGACCATGCCCTATGTATGTTTTCATCTGGCTGCTTACTTGTATCCTTTATTAAACTGATAAGCCTGAGTGTTTTGAGAGTTCTGTGAGCTGCTCAAGTAAATTAATGGAACCTAAGGGATGTGGGTGAAACTGCAATATTTCCAGAATCTCTTGCCTGTATTTAGTGCATCTCCATATCAACAGGTGTTTCCAAGGGGTGGAGAGAAGTAGTTCATTTCCGTATCAATGGGTAATTACATGGGCGAGCAACGCTTATCTGGACTGGAGAGGTTAATGGGAGGATTCACTTGCTTCTGCTGCAGGAGGAGACAGGGAGATCCGGGATGACTCCTTGTAAACAATAAATGGGTTTTAACTTTATTTCTCCCTTTGACTGATTTTGGTTTCCAACATATTTTGCCCTGGGATTTTCCCCTCCCCAGATTTACATTTGGTGGAATTTGGCAGGACCTCTGAACCTGAAATATGTCTATTGGGCGGACTGCCCCTAGAGATGGTGGGGAGATGACTGGATAGTGGGGAGGCCCCAGTGGATGCAACAGCAGAAGGTGCAGCTTCACCCAGGATCCCCCTATCAGTGGGGCTTCCTATTTGGGAGCCCCTAGGGGAGAACTGGCCTACAGTAACGTACCTCCTAGAGGGGCGGGGCCTTCCCCAGAACTGGGGAAGTGTGGAGACACCAGAAGCTGCATAATTAGCCCTCCTGAGAGAGAATCCTGATTAGAGGCCCTGAGTGGCTCTGTAGCAGCTGGCATTATAGGGTCTCTTTTCCTCAAGATAGTGGAAAATGTTATCGTGGAGTGAGAGAGGGCTATCGAGGAGAAAGAGAAGATTATTGAGAGGGTTATTGAGGAGAGAGAGGGACTTTGGCAGGAGATAGACACTTCAGTATGGCTTGGAGGAGCTGGGTGATGATCTATGGGATACCCTTAAGGAAGACAGACAGTTATTGAGAAAACAGGTTGCGCTCCTGGAAGATTCCTTAGCAGTGGCAAAGGGGAGGCAGCAGGAGAAGCTGCATGGCAGAAGGCTGTGGGGGAGAGAGAGGAAAGAATGATGGAGGAGCTGGGGAGAGAAGATTAGGAGGCAGGGACAAGGGCCTATCTGCTGCTGAGGCCACCACCGGAGGCACCAGCCTCCCCTATATCAAAAGCCCACCTGGCTGTAATTAAAAAAATAAAAATGAAACAACAGCAGGATCCTCAGGGAGAGGAACTTCCCCCTACCCAGGTTGTCATGATCCACCCTTATACCCAGGCTGAGCTGGTGGACATGAGCGTCCAGATAGAGAGATGCCATTGGAATCTCTGCTTACATGGCTTTTATGTCTCTGGGATATGGGGTAGAAAACATTGTTATGTCGGGTCCTGAAATTAGTAGACTGGACTCTCTGAAGACTCACTCTTCCCTCCAGCAGAGGTTGCAAAGTGCCTGTCATGCCTCGAAGTAGACACTTCTGGAATGGCTGACAGCAGCCATCAGGGAAGTTTAGCATAACCAGGGTGATTTACTCTATTTACCCACTAGCTGGAAAACAAAATGTAGAGCTCCAATAGGTATAGTGGGAATTGGGCATGAAAAATATCATCTGCAATATGGGCTCCCAGGGCCCCAGTGAGGAGTTGCTCACCATAGGAATGAGAAATCTGGTGCTGCATTCAGCTCCCACATCTCTCTTTGGGTCCCTAGTGACTACTCTTGTCCCCCACATAAGGCAACCCATAAGAGAGGCTACTCGTACTTTAGCAGATCTAGGGAAGGTTGAAACAATAAGGGCACGGAAGGAAGTATGGGCTATGTACGACTGAAAGGGGACATGCAAAAGACCCAGTGGAGGTTTTGAGGACCCAGATGTGGGCTGATTTGATAAAGGCCGGGGTAGTGAAAGAAAAACTTGATGGGCAGCCCAAAGGTTCTTGCTAGAACTGTGGCACCAATTAAAGCCAGAGCAGTTCCAGCCGCTGAGGTCCAGGACACCGAAACCCAAGTCAAAGCCTCATGCCTGGCCTGTGTCCCTGCAAAACTTCCTGGAAGACAATACTCAGGATTTTCCTGGGCTCTCACCCCCATAGGAGGACAATTGGGCATTGTGGTTCAACTGATGTGGTGGGGACCAGAGGCCACATGTAGAACTAGCAATTCATTGGTCCCCCTGAATGTACATGTCCTGGCACTGGTGGACACAGGAGCTGAGTATTCTCTAATTCATGGCAACCCTGAGTGTTTTCCCGGGACCCCTGCTGTGATAGATGACTATGGGGGTAAGGCAATTAGAATGAAGAAAGCCCAAATCCCGTTGGGGATAGGGCATTTACCCCCAATGGAATGAACTGTATACATTTCTACCATCCCTGAATATATTTTGGAGATATATATCCTGCAGAGCCTGTGGTTACAGACCGCTGCAGGTGAGTTCAGACTGAGGATACATGTGGTAAAGACCGTTCTGAGGGACATGCTAAGCACCCACCTGTAGCTCTGCCTGTACCTCAGCAGGTGACAAATACTAAGCAGTATAAATTGCCTGGGGGGGCACAAGGAAATTGGAGAAATTCTACAAGAGTTGGAGAAGGCGGGAATATAAAGCCCAGTCATAGTCCTTTTAATTTCCCAGTTTGGCCAGTGAAAAAGCCAGATGGCTTCTGGTGAATAACTGGACTACAGGGAATTGAATAAAGTCACACTCCCTTTGCATGCTGCTGTCCCCTCTATAGCAGCCTTTATGGACACACTGAATCGTAAACTGGTCATGTATTATTATATAGTAGACCTTGCTATTGCTTTCTTCTCTATCGACATAGCAAAGGGAAGTCAGGAACAGTTTGCCTTCATGTTGGAAGGCCGGCAGTGGACATTCACTCTCCTTCCACAGGGATATCTCCACAGTCCCACCATCTGTCATGGACTTGTAGCCCAGGACTTGGGCACATGGAAGAAACCACAAACGGTGTGGCTGTATCATTACATTGATGATATTATGCTCATGCCTGATTCTCTTTCAGATTTAAAAGGGGCAGTTCCTAGACTGTGGCAACATCTACAGGAGAAAGGATGGGCTGTGAACAGCACCAAGGTTCAGGGACCTGGTTTGTCTGTAAAATTCTTGGTGGTTCTCTGGTCTGGCAAAACTAACGTTATTCCTGAAGCCGTCATAGACAAAGTCCAGGCTTTCCCTACCCCTACCACTGTGGCAGTCTTACAAGGGTTTCTGTGTCTTTTTGGCTACAGGAAAATGTTTACCTCACACTTGGCACAAATTCTGAAACCCTTATACCAGTTGGTATAGAAGGGCATCAGGTGGGACTGGGATGAGACATGTGTAGCTGCTTTTACTGCTGCCAAGTGAGCAGTCAGGGCTGCACAGGACTTGAGTGTAATGGACTGATCAAGGGCCTGTGAGATAGATGTGCACGTAACAGAAGATGGTTATGGTTGGGGTCTTTGGCAGCGGCTTGAATGGACACGCCAACCTACTGGATTCTGGTCACAACTATGGAAAGTAGCAGAGATCTGGTACACCTTTATAGACAAGCAACTGGCTGCTGTGTACCGCACCCTGCTGGGTACAGAGCCTTTCACTGGAACAGCTCCCACCAAGGTAATAACCACCTATCACGTTGTGGGGTGCATGCGAGACTGGACCCAAAGGCTATGGAGTGGTGTGGCACAGACCTCTACACTGGCCAAATGGGACACATATTTACAGAAGTATAGCGCCCTATCTACTAGCCCTTTAATTGGAGAACTCCAATGCTTATTGGGCCCAGTGACATATACCAGTGGAAAGCAGGAAGAACTTGTTTTTGGGCTGTTGGTAGCCAAGAGTCCTTATCAGGAGGGAAAAGCTCCTATGCCTGAAGATGCTTGGTATACAGATGGCTCCAGTCGTAAGGAGCCTCTGAAGTGGAGGACTATGGCTTTGCAACCTAAGACTGAGACAATGTGGATGGAGGATGGAGAGTGGAAGAGTAGCCAATGGGCTGAGTTGTGGGTAGTGTGGCTCGTGATCACCCAGGAGCCTTCCCCTATAGTTGTCTGCACCGACAGCTGGGCCGTCTATCGGGGCTTGAGCCTATGGCTACTGACATGGCACCATGCCAACTGGATGGTTAGTCACCGGCCCCTGGGGTGGCAAGAGTTGTGGCAAAACCTATGGGCCTCTGGTCAGACTAAGACTGTTACCGTATATCATGTGACTGGCCATTTGCCTTTAGCATCCCCAGGGATGAGGCCCAGCCCAGGAGCATTTGCTAGAAGGAAAGCCTGCCTCTGATGTGCCCAATGGTTACATCAGCATTTGTTGCATGCAGGGCAAAAGACAATGTGGGCTGTCGCCCATCGGTGGGGCTTGCCATTGACCTTTGAGGAAGTCAGCAGAGCCTGGAAGGAGTGCCTTGTGTGCTCTAAGGGGGACTTACACCAAGTCCTGCAGCCACATGGGGCAATAGTAAGGGGGCTGATACCCTTGTCAGGTGGCAGATAGACCATACTGGGTCTCTGCTCATATCATAAGGGCCTCTGCCCCTACACCATGACTTGTGCAGACTGTTGGTTGCTTTTCCTGCACGTAGCACAGATTAGCAAACCACCAAGAGGGGCCTATAGCATCTCTTTGCAGCCTATGGCCGGCCACAGGTGATTGAGAGAGACCAGGGCACCCACTTAACTGGACACACATTACAAGAATGGATGTAGCAATTAGGAATAAAGTGAAAGTTTAATGAACCATTTAACCCTACCAGGGCAGGCATGATAGAGAGGTACAATGGTCTTTTGAAATCTGGCCTGAAGTCAGACACCAGTAGTCTACAGGGTTGGTCAGTTTTCCTGTGGACAGAGCTACGGTGTTTGAATGAGAAGCCACGTAAAGGAGCTTTGAGCCCTGTAGCTATGCTACCACACCTTGCTGCCTCTCCTTTACAACTGTATGTGCAAACCAAAGAGGAGTCATTGAAGGTAGGATATGGCCAGCAGAGCAACATCCTGCTGCCAGCCCCTGCTGCATTAAACCCTGGAGACACTGCTGAGCAGATGTGGCCCTGGACATTCAGACACATGGACCAGCGATGGCTGGCCCTTCTGGCACCTTGGGGAAAAGGCCTGGAAGCTGATCTCCTGTGTATTCCTGGAGTAACAGCAGAGTGGCCCCCAAAGGTCCTGGTAGTGTAGCCTCAACATCCAGTAGGTAAGAGCATCTTACGGAGGATTTTTGTTTTATCTTTATGGCCAGGGTAGGTGCCTCTCATAGCCCTATGTATTGACCCATCTGTGACTACCCCAGGCAGGGGACTGAAAGTCTGATATACTAGAGTAGGATGAGATCCCATTCCTGCCACTTTTCTATCACAGGATCACTCTCTTGCATGTATCCTACCTGATGGATAAGATTTGCCTATGCCGGTGTCATTAAAATGTGTATCTTATCACCCTTAAGGTTATTTTCTTCTGTAGTCCTTGTGATTTGGATGCACACCCTGGCTGCCACTGCTGCATGATTATTGCTCTGAACTCACTACGTCTGCAGCTACTGCCTGCCTGTGGAATGGGTAAGCTATGGACTTAATCTGCATAGGACTTTGAACTTAGCTGAATCCTCCAGCTTGAGGATTATCATGATTTTACAGCTGTTACTATTGTATGCCATTAGTCTAGGTAAATGCTCCAGTTTTCTCACCCAGGGACATTGTGAAAGAGGGTGAACGAGTAGATTATAATGTGAGATTTCTGGAGGGGTGGCTTGTGGGTAAAACTGCAATATTTCCAGAATCTCATGCCTGGCTTTAGCACATCTCCTTATCAACAGGTGTTTCCAAGGGGTGGAGTGAAGTAATCCGTCTCCATATCAGTGGGTAATCACATGGGTGAGTGAGGGTTTATCTAGACCAGAGAGGTCAGGGCAAGGATTTGCTTGCTTCTGCCACAGCAGAGAGAGAGAGAGACACGGGACAGCTGCTTGTAAGCAATAAATGGGTTTTAAACTTTATTTCTCCCTTTGACTGATTTCACTTTCAAAGGCATTTTGCCCCAGGATTTCCCCTCCCTGGACTTACAAGGGGAGGTCGATAGAAACTCCAATCTGTAGCCAGTTGGTCAGAGGCACAGGTAACTTTCTGGGGCTTGTGACCTGCATCTGGAGTGGGGGTAGAGGGCAGTGTTGTAGGATAGAGCCCTTTACCTGGGGAATCGGGTGCTGTCTCTCAGAATTGAGTTGAGACCTTGGACACCAAGCTGGTGTTTGAGAATTGCTTGGTGGTGTTGGTGGGCAGCCTAATCTGGGGAGGGCTCTCCCTGCGCACTAGGTGAAGCACTAGGAGCAACCTCAGCCTGGGCGGGGGAGGGCTCTTGACTCTGAGTGAGAAAGAATTCTCTAAGAGGACAAGGAGTATAAGGAAGGAAGGAATTCATTAAAGCAAGAGCCTCAGAGAATGGCAGCCATGGTGCAGGCAGCAGAGAACAGGAAAGTGAAGAGGGAAAGAGGGAAAGTTCTTGGCCTAGGGCAGATTCCCTTGCCAACTCCTGAAGCCAGGGTCGCCTAGCATTGTGTCTGCTTGGATCAGCACAGATGGGCACTAGCCCCTACCTCTCCAGGATTTGGATGGAGGGGGGGTATGTTTTGGGAACTCCCCAATGAAACAAGACTTTCAGGAAAGCTGCTAAAAGCAGATAGCACAGCTGAAGTTTCATCTGGGTCACCCAGGCAATGGAAACATTCAGGTCCAAATCTGAGCTCTTATCAGCCCCTTCCTACTTATAAGGAGTAAAGTGGAGATAAAGTGAACACTTGGAAATAAAATGAAATAGCTAAGAGTCAACCTTCAATAATCTGAGCAGTAGTAAAGCTTTATTTAAAAGTACACACTTAAAGTAAGGAAAGTGTGGGTGTCCTCAGAAAGGAGGGGCACTGAAAGTTTGGGGAATCTGTCTTTTAAGGCTTTCAAGAATGGGGCAAAGGGCAGAGGGGGGGTGTTGGGTGTAGGCCGGACCTGTGGTCTCAAGAGGCATATCTCTGGTGAGAGACACTACATCTCCTCCATTATCAGTCCTCCAGCTAATTTTGCTAAAAAACCCAACACAAGGGATTTTTTTTATCCTGTTTTTCTCCAAGATAGTGGTTACCCTCAAGCAGTGGGGACATATCAGTTAAGACTGTTTGCCCTGCCTTAAGGTAGGCTATGGGCTATTATTGTCTGATTACCAGAGAATATATTAGGAATCTTACTTCTCAACTCTCTGCTTTTGAAAATGGAATCCCTCCTATTCTTACTACACTGTTTATATCTCAGCACTTTTCGTCACAGGTAGAAAAAGTTAACTATGACGCTTGTCCAATGTCCCTGCCCTACCTCAGTATTGTGCATAGGAAGACTCCCTCCCCCACACATGCATTGGAATTGGGTCTGGGAACCTAAAAGGAGTTCATGTTGTGGAACACTTAAGCATATAAAACCAGCAAGTCATCACATTGAAGTTTTGAGAAAAAGCCATTATCATGCAATTAAACATTTTAAATACATATATACATATATTTGAGTGATTTTCTAGAAGATGATTTAGGGCCAACTTTATTGTCAGATGTGATGAGGAGAAACTGCAAGGCTAGATTGTTGCCTGGACAGTAATCATGCTAGTACCCAGCCTAATAACCTCAAACGTGATATTTAAGGTGGCAAAATACTTTACCCTAGTAATCTTTAGCAAGTTCTTCCCTTGTGGTACCTATGTTAATTTAATCTATCTTTTTTTTCCTATAAAATGCTCTACTAAATATAATATTTGAAATGGCTTTCACAGAAGCATATTTCTCTAGAAGTAAATTTAAAATAAAACTTTGGACACATGCTCACAAGTACTCTCTATCTGAGCAGCTTCTTTAACATGTCCATTCAAACAACAGAAAGGAAAAACACATGTCTTTATGTGCCTAGTTTTTCACAAAATAAAAGATATTTTTACTAAGCACAACACAATTCCTTAATATCTTTTGGCTATTGAAGTCCATCTTTATAATTTCTGTTTCATCACATTTCCAAAGTCTCCTCAACACTTCTGATCAAAAAATAAATACCCTCCCACTGGAATAGAGCCGATGAGCCTCTCCATTATGTCACCTGTCAGCATCTAGCTCAGGTCTTTCTAATGTGCCTCAATTCAGCCCCTCTTACTTCCAATTTTCCTGTTTGCCAATAACCTGGACTCTTCAGAATAATGGAGCACCCAGGAGCTGATTAACAAACAAGACCTCTTTCTCCTTGAATATCATGTGATAAATAGTGTTAGTTCTCTAACATTTGCCTGCTTAGATCTTTTTGTTCCTTTGCCAAGGGGAAATAAAGTATAATTTTCCAAAAAGTAATATTGTAACTGTCATGGAAATATAAAAGAAGCACATGTCTAAGGTTTTATTCAACTCATTAGCAAGAGAACAACTGAGATATTAGAAAAAAAGGCTAAAGAACATTTGAGAAACTGGGCATTTGTAGGCAATTTAATAAAGGAATGCTAGTATATTATTGTTGGATTATATACAAACCTGCTTAATGTTCTACTGTTAGGTAGACAGACAAACATGAGCAGCCAGGGAGGGGGAAGATAAGGTTCAAGGGAAAAAAAACATGCAGTTCAGGAGTCCCACTTGAAGACAACAGAGGTTTTATCGGGAGATAACTTCCTTGCTTATTGGGACCAAGCCAAACTGGTCCCAACAAGAGTGCAAGGCAGGCTCAATCCAACAAAACTAAGAACTGCTGAAACCACACCTCATCATAATCTCATTAAAATAAAATTGCGGTTTTGCTCCTCCCTACCCTATGGGCTTTTCTATGTGCATTTTGGGAAGAGACATGCGCACCAAGAGGAATGGGTGTATAACTAGAGCTGTCATTCAAATAATCTCACCCTGTCAATCAAAGAGGCACCGCCCAGCTAGGACGTGGCAAATACACCCTCCCTTAAAAGATTGAGGCTTTTGTCTACCTTGACTCTGGCCCACTCCTCCCTCGGAATGTATTCAAGTAAAACTTTTGCTCTGCTTTGCTATTGGGTCTCTGTCTTTCAATTCTTTGTTTTGGCGGGGAGAAGAGCAGAGGAGAACAAACTCAACCTGCACTCAATTATAAAATATCCCAGTGAATATAAAACAAATCAAAAGTTCAAGCTCAGAACTACACTGAAAAGCCACTCAGTATTCTATTTCCAACTTTCAGACAATTTTTCTAAAACAGTTCTTCCTATTCATGGGCACTTTCCATTTTCCTCATCCTTCTACTGAGTTAGGTATCTCCTTTCTTCACCACTGAGGTGCTAGCATGGTTAGCTTAGCTATTTCTATCAGTTTCTCCTAGGAAGTCAAGAGTTGTGGAAATTAGGAATTATCAAAATGACTAAGTGTGTCAGCATTATCTTAATCTCTTCCCATTCTAGCATCCCTGTCCATTGGAATCTGAGAAAAAATAATGCATTCCTTAGCTTCTTTTCAGGCTGACACTTAACATTCTGGTTTATACAAACTGAAATAATTAAAAGACTATCTTTTTCCCTGGTGAATCTGAGAAACACAGGCACTGTGTATCTTATTTACTATAACAATCTTATTTGTAAGAAACCATGCTATACTAAAGCAAATTATAGGACAAAACTCCAACCTGAGAAATTAATTATATTATATTCATTGTATTTTGGTGATGGGATTGGGGGAGGTAATGAAAGAGAGCAAATCTCTGACTGGGGATGGGAAAACTGCAAATCCTCTCCTCTAGGACCTTGCACTCTGAGAGCCTACTTTGAGAGGCTTAAGAATACCTGCTCCACTTTGATACCCCCAGTATGTGCTGGCATCTCTGGCAAGCTGAATTATTTATTCTCACTTCCTGAGTACAAACATAAGGCTTCATTTTCTTCTCTAATTTTGATTAGCTATAGAAAAGAATTAGAATTCGAGGGCACACATGGTTCCTGATAGATCATAATAATGATAGGTAAGTTGTTGCAGTAGGTACTTCCAGAGACATGGTCCTGAGACAGGGACCGTGGGTGTAGTCAGAGTAGGGTGAGGGCCTCTGGAAAAAAGCAAGGCAGGATATTTACAGTCAAGCAATGTAACCATGTAAAGTCCCTATTGAGACTCTGTGTTCAGCATTATGCAAAGTCAAGGTCACACTAACTCTCTAGGGTAAAGATACCAGACTAGGAATATAGACATCTTCAGTGAAATCAGTTAAAGGTTAAAAGGCTGGGAGCAACTTTGCCTGGAATGTTTGAGTGTTTTGCAAGGGTATCTCAGCATAACCCGGGACTTCACTGTAAACAGCCCTAGCAAACAGACAATAACCCAGCCCACCTTGAGGGCAGGGCAGGTGGTACAAGTCCACACACTAAGCCCTCAATTTCCAAAAAAATCCTCAACTGCCTATAAATTCCCTAGACAACTCACCACCCGGGGCTCTCTTGTCCCCTCCTGGAGTGAGCCAGGAGCTCTTTCCTCTCATTGCATCTCTCAATAAAAGCCTCTACCCTGGCTCCCATACCTTGGGTATTTGCTAAGTTCATTCTTCAACTCCGCAAACAAGAACCTCGGCATCAGTCCAGGCATTTCTGACTCTCAGAGTTGAGCTATCTGGCCTCATAGTAGATGGCATTAAGTGTATTTTCATTAGCAATCATAGGCACTCACTGAATCCTTATAACAACTTTTTTAAGTGTTTCTTATTTCTAAAGAGATAGAAACTGAGGGTCAAAGAAGCTAAGAAGATTGGGAGATTGCCCATCATCACTACTTATGGGAGAATTCAGATTCAAATTTAAGTTTGTTTGCAAAGGATGTACAGACAAAAGATTGAATTCTATGAATATTCTATTACCTTATATCTCAAAGGATTTTAAATATTTTAAAATATTACATAAACTTGATTGTAAAGCAAGGTAACAACTATGTGATTAATATAGGAAAGCTCTATGAAAAGGATGAAATCACAGCTACAAGTTTTCTTTCCTAAGCCACTAAATAGGCTTATAATATGTATCTGCCAATTTTAAAACAAAAGAAAAACAAAATACATATAATAAATGTATAACTACTCAAGATGGCCTAATTGTATCTTTTTATTCTATCATTTGCTAACAGCTACCACACTGCTGTTCGGGACAAAGACATTTCCTCTACCCCTTGAGGTACTTCTAACTGATCTAAGGATCAAACTGACATGAGACAGATTAACAGAAGAAAAAAACCCAAAATTTAATTACAGACATCCACGGAATCCATAGACATAGATTCCAAGGACAGTCAGGGGAAATCAGGCATATATATCATCTTGAGCCAAAGGGAAGTAGGTAGAGGTTTAAGACTTCAAAGGAAAAGGGAAGCAATTCACAGGAATATGAGAGTAAATGTTTGGTAAATAAATACTGATGGGCCCTACAAAGAGGAATTTTAACAGACTTAACCACATCCCTCCCTGTCTACCACATGCAGTTTACATTATGATATAGTTATCTATGGTGTAGATATCCTTTTGCAGCAGTTCCTGCCCCTAAGTTCTTTTTATGCAGTTGGGGAGGGGTGAGGAGGGAAAGGTAAAAATGACTTTCTGAGTCGTGGGCCTTGGTAATAATTTTCACCTCACATGTCAAAGTGGCGCATTTTGGGGGAGCCTGCCTTTGGCCCCTTCACTGCCTTTGTCTTTCATTTTTTAAAAAACCCTAAATTATACACACAAAAGATAAGGTCAGTTTAGTAAACTTAAATGACTTATCCTTTCTTTCATACGAATAAATCAGTCGGTATTTATTTGGTAGCTTATTTAGTATTTTTGTTTATCAGAGATATTTTGTTCTTATTGGTTTGATTGCTTTGGTTTTACCATTTCCAATTCTGAGACCTGTGTTCAAATTTATGATAAATATTAATGGCATGATATTTATATAAACATTATTACATACCTGCAAGAACACTGTGGGGTCCAGGTACTTCACAGCTGTGGAACAGTTTTAAAGGTATCTCAGACCACACCTGTTTTGAAGAAAATAAAGCACTGGATTAGATAATCTTGAAAATTTCTTCTGGCTCTAAGATACAATGCTAATCATTTATGACTACTCACATACTGGATGTGATTCACAGGAACAGGAAGTGATATTTAACATTTTTGGCCTGTAGTACATGGTGGTCAGTAGTTGAATAACTAATGATAATAAAAATAGTTCTACTGTCTTAACCCTACTCTAGATGCATTATACTATATTATATAGTTGTTTTATAACATTATTATATAAAAACATTTTTTGTTGCTTATATAAAGTCATTCAACTGCATATATACTATATTAAAAGCTGTCAACAGTTTGTTACTTCACAGAAGAAATAGGAAGATTAAAAGAAGGCATAGAAGACTACACTCATCCTACACCTTATAGATAGATACAGAAAGTTATTTGTAGATATGTATGCTAACATGTCAGCATGCTACTTCTTTCTTATATATGCCACTAATTTTATATACTCACTTATATACTTATAATAATACTTATATGGTGTGAAACAAGAAAAAACTACTACCTTAGAGAAAATTCCAGAGGACAAAATTCTAAGCATTTGGGTATTTAACCAGAATTTTTCTTGACTCTATTTAAAAGTACAAATTTCAAATTATTCAGTGTTAGTTCATTTTACAAGTATAGAGATTAATACCTGTGCATGTGTGTGTGTGTGTGTGTGTGTGTGTGTGTGTTTTAGTTGTTTTCTGCTGTGTTTCCGAATGGAGTAAACCAGGAATAGATTTCTAATAATAAAGGACCAAATTTTTGGAGGACTGTTAATTCCTTGCCTCTTTTTCTCATTGGCACCCAACACAACTTATTTTCTGTTGACAAGGTTAGGACACTGTCTGGAAAAGAAAAATGTTAATAATCCAAAGCAGAGGGAAATTTCATTTTAAGTGCTTAGAAAATGATACCCTGTGAGATCCCATTCAGAACTTCTGCATACATTAGACGTAGAGTGTCTGCTTTGGGAATCATTGGTGCTAGACACTTAACTTTTTTGTAATTTATATGATGTAATACTTTCAAACTTACTTTTGTTTGAAAAGTAGAAAACCACACTTTCGGGGATCCACAAAATGTGTATGAGCCATGTACATTAACAGTTATTGTTCCCCTTAAGATGACATCAAGTAAACTTACGGTGTTATAGAAAAATTACTTTTCACCTGTAATATTAGTTATTGGTTATATGATATCAGTTATTGGTTCATATGATACACAATCGACTCTCAAGTGAGATGGGGAAAACACGATGATGACAAAACTGTACTACTGTATTATTTCAATACTTTATTCTGAAAGAAAATTATAATAAAAAAGTTATATGATGACATATGAATAGATGATGATGTCATTCAATTATGTCTTTAGACAGATGCAATTTAAACATTTGAGATGGTTGAAGAAAGTTTCATTTTATTTCTATTTTTTACCACATATAACAGCTATTACACAGTTTGGTTTAATTGATACATTTTTATTAGTAATAGATAATTAGTAATAATCTAGTAATAGATAATAGGTAATTAATAATAGATAATAAACACACCAGAACAAAAGTGTCTGCATATGTCATCATGTAAGTTTTACATTATGATTACAAATTATTTGATGCTCTTTCCAAAGAAAAGCATCTATCCCCTCACTTTGAGTGAACTTGTGACTGTACCAACCAATAGATTACAATGGAGTAAGGCCATGAGAATTTCAATGGTAATTTCAAAGGGCTGTGCAATTCTCCTTGGTTTGCTATAATAGTTGTCCTTTATATTCAGAGCTATCATCTAAGACGTCTCACTTCTCATGAAAACGCGCTGAAGAAGTCTGCTCCAGGCACTCAGGTCAGCAGCACCAGCTGAGACCAGCCTTCCTGCCACATGCCTGCCAAGCACCGACACGTGAGGGCAGCCACCTTGTTCCCTCTGCACCAGCCTATCTGCCTGCTGGCCACTACTCAAGTGACTCCTGTTGACACCCTGTGCAACAGAAGACTCACCCACCCAAGTCCACCCAAGTCCTGCCAGAATTCCTGCTCCACAAATAAGGGAGCTCTATTAGAAAGAAAGTCATTATCTTCTGAATTACTTTGTTATGCATCAATAAATACATGGGACACCTCTGTCAAACATGGTTTCAGATGACTGCATACTTGGTCTCCTCAAATATCCAGAGTACACATTCTCTATGAAAGGACACATGAAAACCCAAAATATTAGTAATTAATTAATTAGCAATAAATTAATAAAACCATGACAATATTTAGTACCATTTATGGAGTATTTGATCTTGCCATGTAAGGGGCTATACATTATATATAAATAAATGACATGGGAGTCAGATTACCTTAATTAGCAAAATCCAGGTGTCTTATCAAATACAGAAAGTCAAGGGCAAGCTGTGGAAAATATTTTATTTGCAAGAGTACTTGGGAGTGCAAGATAGAAGTCCTGATTTGTTTAGGGATTTTAGCAATGACTAATGATGATATCCACTCTATGTAATATAATCATGTTACCAACTAAGAAGGCCATTGTGAAATATTCTTTAAGATTAAATAAATACTTAATTGATATTGTTGAAAGCTGTGTTTGAATATAAATATGACTACTCTATAGAAAAATGGTTTTTTCACCACTACAAGGTGAAATATAGGAGCCATAAAAACCTTTTAGGAATCAGTATCTAAGGCATTTTTTCCCTAAGAAATATGTAAATAGGTTTCTACAGAAGGTTTCCTGTGCACTTTGGAGTTTATATGGGAAAAGCAGTATCATTTGGATTAAAAATATTTCACTAACTCACTTAAAACTAAAGTAGATATCTGCAGTAAGTAAAGAAAGAAAATAAAGAACACTTACGTAGTGCTTAAATTTATGCATGGATGAAATATTATACCACTGTGCCAGTACTAAATTTTGTGCTCTTTATTTACTTCAAAAGTTCAACTCATACTAGGCACCAGAAACTCAAATATAAATGAGACCTTTGGTGTTCTCATAGACTAGTTAGGAAGAAGGATGGGCATTTTTTAAAAGTTATAAAGTCTAATAAAATAGTAAATGTGTGAAGACAATATACAGGTTGCACAAAGAAACATGATCAAATTTGCCTGGGCTGGACAAAAAAGGTGATTATGGATAGACCTCATATTAGTTTTCTATTGCTGCTGTAACAAATTATCACACACTTAATGATTCAAAACAATACAAATCCATAGGGCAAAAGCCTGGTGGGCCTGGCTAGTTTCCCTGCTTTTGGTTTGTGTAAGGCTGAAATGAGGGTGACAGCTGGCTGGGCTTCATCAGGGGCCTCTTGGGAGAATTTGCTTCCATGCTCATTCAGCTCGGTGGCAGCACCCAGTTCTTTGAAGCTGTAGGACTGAGGTCCCTGTTTCTTCTAGAGGTCTGTCTCTGATCTTGTACAGAACATTGACTGCTTTAAAAGGCTTACATGATCAGGTCTAGATAATCCAGAATAATCTATTTTAAAGTTCATAACCTTAATTACATGTGTATATTCCTTTGCCTTGTAATACAATATAGTTTCAAGACACAAGGCTCAAAGTATGGACATCTTTTAGAGACCATGCAGTTTGGAACTGTTTGTGAATAAATTTATTTTTTAGAATGAAAGATGAGATTAGATATAGAAGCAGAAAATGAGGGTATGTATTTGAATGAACTATCTAATATAAAGACCTAA
Source organism: Smutsia gigantea (assembly GCA_032199065.1). NCBI lineage: Eukaryota > Metazoa > Chordata > Mammalia > Pholidota > Manidae > Smutsia > Smutsia gigantea. Next base: position 32,436 of record JAVSCE010003927.1, on the reverse strand, counting down.
AAAAAATCCATGAAGATAGTATCAGAAACTAATCTGGAAAAGAACTGTGTTCAGACGGGGAGAAACGTTATATGTTTTATTATGTGAAAAGGCCTGACAATAGATCATGTTACCTGAGCCTAATCCAGTCTCAGCCTGGTGGAGTAGCCTCATACACATCTCCTTTTACAGCTTACTAACAGAGAGAAATAAACAGTAACAAAGACAAAACAACTTTAACAAGGAGATTCACCTTATATTTCCAGTTACAGCCCAGTGTACACTATGCAGAATATAGCACACATTTATTATGCTAGAAAGACAGCAACTCCTGGAAGGAAGGACTCTGAAATCAGTATCTCACTGAGATTTGAGACATTACTGTTAAAATGACATTAAAAAAGTTGGTGGATCCTAGGGCACTTTGAATTATACATGCATGATCAAATTTCTGTTTTCAAGTGATTCCCTCCTCCTCTCCTTTAAGATTGTCCACGTGTATATGTATAGTGAGATAGGTAGATAAATAATCACAGTAATAGTTTTACAACTTCAAACCCATACGTGGGAATGGGAAAAGACTGGCTTGTCACCAGAGAGGAACTTTAAACTGGCTTCTTGGGAAATGGATGGTCAATGTTTACCCTGTGACTACCTAAGGGAAAAAGGTTTACCTGATATAATTTTAAAGTGTATTTATTAGAACACTAGTCCAGGCAGATTATGATTAGCTAGAGAGTGGATTTTGTACAGCATCTCAGCTTCATGACTATCAGAAGAAATAGTAGTTCAGATACTCAAAGAAGGAGATACCAAAACAGATATAGAAGTGCAAGAGATTTATTGGAGGAAATGCTGTTGGGGTGGGAGGGTGGCCCGGGAAGGATGAAGGTGAAGAGGCAGCAAGGCCTGTCAGAGCCTGACAAAATTATGACCACTGTGATAGAGAAAGGGAAGGAAGGAGGGAGGAAGCAAGAGTCTTCGATTGCAGCACAGCTTAAAGAAAGTTTTGGCCAGGCTAATGGGGAGCCCTTCAGGCAACATCATCTGTCAGAGGAGTCCTGCCTTTTGCATTGGTTTTCCACAGTACTGCCTTGGGTTCAGTCATTGGCTGAGAGCAACTACTGAAAAAAATGGCTCAGCATGAATGCAGTGATGTATTCAGAGCACAGCAGCTTTAGGTGTCCATCACTTACACTGTCCGCAGCAGGAGATCTTAATAGAATATTTTTATATCTGCCATAGTTCCCCACTTACAGCACAAATATCTATTTCTGAATTCAGCTTTAGGGATCACACTGTCCTTGGTTCCTATGGGCCTGAGGTGCTAAGTGGGAACTACAGCTAGTTAGTGGAGTGAACTGCAGCCCCCTGTCAAGGTGACAGCTAATGGTGAGAACTGGGGCCTCGAGATCAACTGCAGCAATAGGGACCCTTTCCTCCTTCGGGTCTTCCTAAAGCTACAAGCTGCCTGCACTTTCTGATACATGAGCTAGGGAAGCATTCCAAGAGCAGGAATATGCTGCCCCAGATCCCAGAGAGGCCCATCAGGTGCTGTGCTTTCTTCTAGTAGTAAAGGATGCCAGATACATCAATTTCATTACTTTGGCGGCTGTTCTTGACACACTCCTGAACACTGGGCTCTGAAAACTTCACTAAATAGCTTATTCCAGAATCTCTGTAGAGCTTATTTCCCATGATGTGTAACACATACATCTTATCAAGACTGCCAGTGAACTATCCTCCTCCTTCCTCATGCTATATAATCAGCATGATGTCAGTGCTGTGATGAATCAGTGATATCCCATGGGATTCCCAGGCAATTCAGTTCAGACTATATTATAACAAAGATTATGACAGAGGGGAAGGGACATTAAAGTGCTCATGGCGCAAAACTTTAAATGAATATTCTTTATCTTCATATATGAATGTGAACTTTTTCTTATCCTCTTTTATTAGCAGAATGGAAGGTCACCTATTCTCCAAAACCATGGTTATATCCTATGTACCTGAGACCTTATAATCTGTTCCAGCAATGATGCTTCATCCAGCAAAGCACTTGTAACTAGAGTGGCTACTTGGTTAAGTAGTCTACAGTCATTCTCCAAATCTATCTGGAATTCTGCAGGAGCAGACTAATGGGGATATAATAAGGACCACCTCTGCAATCTTTAGACATTTAGTGGTAGTAATAAACTTAACTCAAGGACATTCAAGTTTTAAAATTTCAGAGAGGCAGGTTTGTGTAGTATACAGATGATGGGCCATCAGATGACTTGAGATAGATCCACATGAGATATATGAGTTTTTGAATAAATGAAAAAATGTGGAAATGTATCATCTAGTGTCACCAGTTGTCACATTGATGTTGGGATTTATGTCACTAAAGATAAGGCACAATGATGTAAAATTTAGTTTTTTTAATGTCAAAAGATTTTAAAACCTTGGTGTTGCTAATACATTTATATAGAGTACTTTTTCCACCTTTACAAAGATAATTATTATTATAGTATTTCACAATATATTTTTTAAGCAATGCTCATTGGATTTGCCAAGATGACAAATTACAGTAAGTCACAAAGTCAAGCATTTTTGTTTGTCTTCTAAAACCAGCATTACCACTGCAAAGTAAACTTCTCTTTTCAACACTGATATTTGCTTAGGACAGCTGGATAAAAGATTGGCTATAAAATATCACATGGCATTATGATATTTAATTTCCAGAAGCTTACCGGCAAGGTAAATGTGAGTACTATACATCAAATATTCTCGTTTCCTTTTCTGTGGAACTCCTCTCTGGGAAGGTTACCTATTCCCACCCTGCTGAAGTCAGTAATGGCCATTAGACTTGGTTTGGTGGGTACTGATTGCAAGCAGAACATTTTTAAATTCTAGATCTTGCTTTGAAATATCTCTGTCCTGAAAGACAGTGATTGGCAATATTCCAAATGGAATCTGCTTCATTAGACTGGGTGAAAAAGTAAAGATGCTGTGAAACAGTTTCTCAATTGGCACATAGCATGAGAGAGAAATAAACAGAGATGATTTAGCTCACCAAGTTTAAATAATTTTAAAAGAATTCCCTGTTTTCAGCATGGGCATAGTCACCAAACAAAATTTTCTAATTTTTTTGCAAAATGACCGAAGAGTATTGGTCAAGATTCCATCTTAAAAGAGGTGGATGAATATAAGGAAAGTATATCTTTTTTTGGGGGGGGAAGTGTATCTTGATTGGAATAGGTTTTACCTCAAAATAATGGGAAGTGCTTCTAACTCCAGGTCACATTTCAGACTCTAAAACAACAGTTCTGTTTCAGGTATTTGCAACACATAGGTAACTAACAAGTATTAGTTTCACAAAAGATTTACACTTACTCCAGTAGCATTGAAAGATTGGAGAGCAAAAACCTGTCAGAGCTGTCATACTTATATCTTTCCACCTTCAAGCAAACTGCTAGTCTGAAAGGATGGTACTGACTCCTAAGAATGCCCTGAAGGTTAGTTGGAGAAGACCACTAACAAGGTTCTTAGATTTCTTTTGTTGAACATGTTATCTCATGTTCAAAATACAAGAGTAGATTCTATGATTAATTTTGGTGTCTCAAAAAATGTGGGGATGACCTTCACCAGACTTAAGGAAAAAAAGACTTTTTATTTGTACATTGACTTTTCTGTTTGACAGCATTGGTTCAGATTCCTTTGGTCCTGAGAAGAATACCTAGCATGAAAATCAGCAGGTTCAGAAACACTAAATTAATAATCATGGTCCAGAGTGTAAATGAGCTGGATTGGCTTTCCCATGTTGCTCACTTCAACAGTTCTAGCAGAGAAATAAAAATACTCATACATCTAGTAAAGGGTAAAATGCATAAGCAACATTTTCCCATAGGAAAAGAAATTTGTAAAATTATGCTCATTGCCAGAGCCTAGAACATTTGTTGGCAAATAAATGTTTAATAGTTTTGGAATAAAGAAAATGAATTAATGTCTTTCAAGGATGAATGTTACTTCTTTCTTGAGGCGGACATCCTCTTTCACTGCATTCAGGCTATAAAGTAATGAAAAGAACACTTTTTCCAACCAAAAAAACATCTATAGATTAACTGTCAATCATTGGGATAGCTAATAGGAAAATGGACTGCTTCACATTTCAGTTACAAAAGTATTAAATTAGCCCTGTATAATTTTTCCTACAACAGTAAGTTCATTAGCAGTTTCACCTTTAATACCATTCTACTGATTATTCATATTACCTACTGTATACTCTTTAGAATCATACATTGAAGAATACAGTAACATTTACCTGGACACTTTAATTATCAAAGTGTAATCAGCTATATCTTCTCACCTAAATATTTGAGACAGAGTCAAAGTCACCCAGATGGGTCCACTTATTAATTAAAACATATCTGAAAGTGGTACCCTGTCTGAAAATCGCTGTGGGTCAATATTAGTGATTTAGATCTTTTAGTTTCCTTTAATTGCATGTGAGAATCCAATAAAGAGAAACTAGCCTAGTTTTGAAAGCAAAACATTACCTTTCATTAGAGGCTAGCTTTTTCCTTGTCTGTATTTAAAAATATTTACATATATATTCACCTCTCTTGTATTACCTCTTAAAAACATGGACTATACTCACCCTTATTATATGAAAGAGAGAGCTTAGAAGTAGTGACCTTTAGATGAATTGTTAAATGACCTCTGTCTTTTCTAATATTGAAGTCTCATGTGAGATCTTTCTGTAAATGAATGACAAAGTTTAACAATTTAGTCATAAATTCAGGCTTAAAATAATTCTTCCATAAATTTAATTATGCCGTGGCACTAAACCAATAAATAAATCCCATACAAGAAGTTTTCAGTCACTTTCTAAGAACTAGACTTTTCAACTCTATGGCTTTAAAATTGATGGCCTCAATTCTCTTCTTGCCTTGTGACCCTGGTGGAGCTGATACAAGCATGGTGCTTCTTGAAAGCCCAAGTGCTGCACTTAAATTAAGCCCCGTGATGGGGCAGAACAAGTCATATATTTAGGTGAAACTGTTTCTCAGGTGAATAAGATATCTTGACATGTTCATGGAATATGAAACTCAATTTCACAAGATTTTTCTAGTGCTAAAAGAGATTTAAGTAGAGCTATCATTTTAGTCTTAAGAGAAAGGATACATCTTCCTCCATAGATCTCCACATTCCTTGCCTTGAAAATTCAATTTTATCATTCCTCATAAAGACTATCATTCTTTAAGCCTTCATAGAAGCAAAATTACATTTCTCATTACTCCATTTTCTGTTTTCACTTTTAGAAACTTCTAATCACATCCAATTATTCCATTGTTCCTCCCTCCACTGCAGTTAAGAATCTCTGCATTAACCATACAGTTTTTGGAGAGCTGCATTTGTCAGAGGGAAAAAATAGGGGCCTAAAGCTATATTATCCTAAAGATAATAAATAATCCCACAATCAGTGAGACATGTTAGAGGGGCACACCCAGAGGAGTTAAAATTAAGACCATTTTTCCAAATGGCCTCCTTAAAACCCAAGAGGGCTCTAAAATCCAAGAGAAAAAACAATTCTACCAAAAAGCAGCTAAAAATAGCTCTAAATTGGAAATCTAACAGTTATTTGGAAGTAAGAATTTTAAAATTAATAACTGCACTTTTATTGTAATTACTATGGAAACATTGCTTTATTCTAGAATCCTTATTTATTTCCTAGATGGCACTGCTTTCATGAAGTATCAGATGGTACTTCATATTTCTAAATAACTTTTATTCCAAATCCTCTGTAATAATTCTTAAGTATTTTTAGCTAAATCCTATTCTTCTATTCATTACACCCAGGCATTGGCTCAGTTTCCCAAACGAAACCTCAGATGTTCTAAACTTACTTTTAATCAAAACAGTAATCAAACATACCTTCTCTAAAAGTGCTCAATAATGAACTTAACAGTAATTAAATAAGCATTTATGGCAACTACCTTAAGTAACAACAAACAAACCAACTAAGTTTGTTACTTGGAGGAAGTACTTCAAAAAGTCTACAATCAACAGAAAAGGCAGAGATCCAGTAGAAAAGAGTAGAAATAGCAGATGATTAAAAAAAAAAAAACAGGCATCCATTCATAAATCAGCAGATATTAAAGACCCTCACATCTCTGTAGAGCATTACCATTTTGGGCAAGAAGGTTATAGGCTAATTTCATGCCACTGTGCATCACTGCCTTTAAAAAATTTTTTTATAAGGTATTATTGATATACACTCTTACAAAGGTTTCATATGAAAACACAGTGTGACTACTACATTTACCTCTATCATCAAGTCCCCACCCATACCCCAATGCAGTCACTGTCCATCAGCATAGTAAGAAGCCACAGATTCACTATTTGCCTTCTCTGTGCTACACTGTTATCCCCGTGATCCCCCACACAATGTGTTCTAAACATAATACCCCTGAATCCCCTTCTCCCTCCCTCCGCACCTGCCCTCCCACACGCCTCCCCTTTGGTAACCACTAGTTCCTTCTTGCAGTCTATGAGTCTGCTGCTATTTGTTCCTTCAGTTTTGCTTCATTGTTATACTCCACAAATGAGGCAAATCATTTGGCACTTGTCTTTCTCTGCCTGGCTTATTTCACCAAGCATATATATCCTCCAGCTCCATTCATGTTTTTGCAAATGGTAGGATTTGTTTCTTGCTTATGGCTGAATAGTATTCCATTGTGTATATGTACCACCTCTTCTTTATCCATTCATCTACTGATGGACATTTAGGTTGCTTCCATATCTTGGCTATTGTAAATAGTGCTGCAATAAACATGGGGTGCATATATCTTTTTGAATCTGAGAAGTTGTATTCTTTGGTTAAATTCGAAGGAGTGGGATTCCCAGGTCAAATGGTATTTCTATTTTTAGTTTCTTAAGGAACCTCCGTATTGCTTTCCACAGTGGTTGAACTAGTTTACATTCCCACCAGCAGTATAGGAGGGTTTCCCTTTCCCCACATCCTCGCCAGCATTTGTTGTTCTTAGTCTTTTCAATGCTGGCCATCTTTCCTGGTGTGAGGTGACATCTCATTGTGGTTTTAATTTGCATTCCCCTGATGATTAGTGATGTGAAGCATCTTTTCATGTGTCTGTTGGCCATATGAATTTCATCTTTTGAGAATTGTCTCTTCATATCCTCTGCCCATTTTTCAATCAGGTTATTTGCTTTTTGGTTGTTGAGGCATGTGAGTTACTTATATATTTTGGATGTTAACCCCTTGTCAGACATGTCATTTACAAACATATTCTCCCATACTGTAGGATGCCTTTTTGTTCTAATGATGGTGTCCTTTGCCATAGAGAAAATTTTTAGTTTCATGTAGTGTCATGAGTTCATTTTTGCTTTTCTTTCTCTTGCAAAAGGAGATGCATACAGGAAGAAGTTGCTCGTGCTTATATTCAGGAGATTTTTGCCTATGTTGTCTTCTAAGAGTTTTATGGTTTCATGACTTACATTCAGATCCTGGATCCATTTCGAGTTTTCTTTTGTGTATGGGGTTAAACAAGAATCCAGCTTCATTCTCTTGCATGTAGCTGTCCAATTCTGCCAACACCAGCTGTTGAAGAGGCTGTCATTTCCCCATTGTATGTCCACGGCTCCTTTATCGTATATTAATTGACCATATAGTGTTGAGTTTATTTCAGGGCTCTTTAGTCTGTTCCATTGGTCTATGGGTCTGTTCTTGTGCCAGTACCAAAATGTCTTGATTACTGTGGCTTTGCAGTAGAGCTTGTAGTTGGGGAGCATAATCCCCACAGCTTTATTCTTCCTTCTCAGGATTGCTTTGGCTATTCAGGGTCTTTTGTGGTTCCATACGAATTTTTGAATGATTTTCTCTAGTTCGTTGAAGAATGCTGTTGGTATTTTGATGGGAATTTCATGGAATCTAGATTGCTTTAGGCAGGATGGCCATTTTGACAATATTAATTTTTCCCATCCATGAGCATGCGATGTGTTTCCATTTATTGGTATCTTCTTTAATTTCTCTCATGAGTGTTTTGTAGTTTTCAGATTATAGGTCTTTCACTTCCTTGGTTAGGTTTATTCCTAGGTACTTTGTTCTTTTTGATGCAACTGTGAATGGAATTGTCTTCCTGATTTCTCTTTCTGCTAGTTCATTGTTAGTGTATAGGATGTAACAGATTTCTGTGTATTAAATTTGTATTCTACAACTTTGCTGAATTCAGATATTAGATCTAGTAGTTTTGGAGTGGATTCCTTAGTTTTTTTATGTACAATATCATGTCATCAGCAAAAAGGGACAGTTTAACTTCTTCCTTGACAATCTGTATGCCTTTTATTTCTTTGTGTTGTCTGATTGCCATGGCTAGGACCTCCGGTACTGTGTTGAATAGACATGGAGAGACTGGACATCCTTTTCTTTTCCTGATCTTAAAGGAAAAGTTTTCAGCTTCTCGCTGTTAAGTATAATGTTGGCTGTTGGTTTGTCAAATATTGCCTTTATTATGTTGAGGTACATGCCCTCTGTACCCATTTTGTTGAGAGTTTTTATCATGAATGGGTGTTGAATTTTGTCAAATGCTTTTTCAGCCTCTATGGAGATGATCATGTGGTTTTTGTCTTTCTTTTTGTTGGTGTCGTTGATGATGTTGATGGATTTTTGAATGTTGTAACATCCTAGCATGCCTGGAATAAATTCTACTTGATCATGATGGATGATCTTTTTGATGTAATTTTGAATTCGGTTTGCTAATATTTTATTGAGTATTTTTGCATCTATGTTCATCAGGGATATTGGTCTGTAATTTTCTTTTTTATGGTGTCTTTGCCTGGTTTTGGTATTAGAGTGATGGAGACCTCATAGACTGAGTCTGGAAGTATTCCTTCTACTCTTTGGTAAACGTTAATTCGGATGGGTATTAGGTCTTCACTAAATGTTTGATAAAATTCAGTGGTGAAGCCATCTGGTCCAGGAGTTTTGTTCTTAGGTAGTTTTGTGATTACCAGTTCAATTTTGTTGCTGGTAATTGGTCTGTTCAGATTTCCTGTTGCTTTCTGGGTCAGCCTTGGAAGGTTGTATTTTTCTAGAAACTTTTCTGTTTCTTCTAGGTTATCCAGTTTGTTAGCATATAGTTTTTCATAGTATTCTCTAATAACTACTTCTTTTTCTGTGGTGTCCATAGTGATTTTTTCTTTTTCTTTATTGATTCTGTATAGAGGAGCAGACTCTTTTTTTCTTTATAAGTCTGGCTAAGTGTTTATCTATTTTGTTTCTTTTCTCGAAGAACCAGCTCTTGCTTTCATTGATTCTTCCTATTGTTTTATTCTTCTTGATTTTATTTGTTTCCGCTCTAATCTTTATTATGGCCCTCCTTTTACTGACTTTGGCCTCATTTGTTCCTCTTTTTCTAGTTTCATTAATTTTGAGTTTAGACTGCTCATGTGGGATTGTTCTTCCTTCCTCTGGTAGCCTGTATTGTAATATACTTTCCTCTTAGCACTCCCTTCGCTGTGTCCCACAGATTTTGCAGTGTTGAATTATTGTTGTCATTTGTCTTCATATGTTGCTTGATCTCTGTTTTTATTTGGTCATTGATCCATTGGTTATTTAGGAGCATGTTGTGAAGCCTCCATGTGTTTCTGGGATTTCTCATTTTCTCTGTGTAACTTATTTCTAGTTTCATACCTTTGTGGTCTGAGAAACTGGTGGTACACTTTCAATCTTTTTGAATTTACCGAGGCACTTTTTGTGCCCTAGTATATGATCTATTCTTGAAAATGTTTCGTGTGCACTTGAGAAGAATGTGTAGTCTGCTGCTTTTGTTTGTAGAGTTCTGTACATGTCTTTTAAGTCCATCTGTTCTAGTGTGTTGTTCAGTGCCCCAGTCTCCTTACTTATTTTGTCTGGTTAATCTGTCCTTCAGAGTGAGTGGTGTGTTGAAGTCTCCTAGAATGAATGCGTTCCATTCTATTTCCCCTTTTAATTGTTACTTTTTGTTTCACATATGTTAGTGCTCCTGTGTTGGGTACATAGATATTTATATCTTCTTGTTGGATTGACCCTTTTATCCTTATGTAATGTCCTTCTTTGTCTCTTGTGACTTTCTTTCTTTTTAAGTCTATTTTGTCTGATACAAGTACTGCAACTCCTTTTTTCTCCCTAGTAGTTGAATGAAATATCTTTTTCCATCCCTTCACTTTTAGTCTGTGTATGTCTTTGGGTTTAAAGTGAGTCTCTTGTATACAGCGTATAGATGGGTCTTGTTTTTTTATTCATTCAGTGACTCTATGTCATTTGATTGGTGCATTCAGTCTATTTACATGTAGGGTGATTATCGATAGGTATGTACTTAATGCAATTGCAGTCTTTAGACTCGTGGTTACCAAAGGTTCAAGGTTAACTTCCTTACTATCTAAGAGTATAACTTAACTTACTTAATATGCTATTACAAACACAGTCTAAAGGTGTTTTTTTTTGTCCTCCTTTTTTCTTCCTTCTCCATTCTTTATGTATTAGGTGTCATATTCTGTACTCTTTGTCTATCCCTTGATTGACTTTAGGGATAGTTAATTTAATTTTGCATTTTCTTAGTAATTAGCTCTTCTACTTTCTTTACTGTGATTTTATTACCTCTGGTGACAGCTATTAAACCTTAGGAATACTTCCATCTATAGCAATCCCTCCAAAATACACTGTAGAGACAGTTTGTGGGAGGTAAATTCTCTCAGCTTTTGCTTATCTGGAAAGTGTTTAATCCATCCTCCAAATTTAAATGATAATCTTGCCGGATAAAGTATTCTTGGTTCAAGGCCCTTCTGCTTCATTGCATTAAATACATCATGCCACTCCCTTCTGGCCTGTAAGGTTTCTGCTGAGAAGTCTGATGATAGCCTGATTGGCTTTCCTTTGTATGTGATCTTATTTCTCTGTCTGGCTGCTTTTAATAGTCTGTTCTTATCCTTGATCTTTGCCATTTTAATTACTATATGTCTTGCTGTTGTTTTCCTTGGGTCCCTTGTGTTGGGAGGTCTGTGCACCTCCATGGCCTGAGACTATCTTTTTCCCCAGACTGGGGAAGTTTTCAGCAATTACCTCCTCAAAGACACCGTCTATCCCTTTTTCTCTCTTCTTCTTCTTCTGGTACCTCTTTAATGCAAATATTGTTCCATTTGGATTGGTCAAACAGTTCTCTCAATATTCTTTCTTTCTTAGAGATTCTTTTTACTCTCTATGCCTCAGCATCTTTGTATTCCTCTTTAGTTTCTATTTCATTTATTGTTTTTTCCACTGTATCTAATCTGCTTTTAATACGCTCCATTGTGCTCTTCAGTGATTGAATCTCTGACTAGAATTCATTCCTGAGTTCTTGAATACTTTTCTGTACCTCCATGAGCATGTTAATGATTTTTATTTGAAATCCCTTTCTGGAAGTTTCATGAGGTCAATGTCATTTAAATCTTTCTCTGGAGTTGTATTCATAATTTTACTTTGAACCAGGTTCCTTTGGCATTTTATATTTGTATATGGAGCCCTCTAGTGCCCAGAAGCTCTACTCTCTGGAGCTGCTCAGTCCCTGAAGCAATGCTGATAGTCGCAGGGGAGTTGTATTTGTGCCTGGGGGGAGGAAAGAGCTGATTCCTGCTTCATGGCTCCCATGCCTGTCTCCACTGCCTGAACCAGTGCGCCGAGCACACAGGCATAAACCTCTATGCTTTGTGTTTGTAGTTGCTGTAGACAGGTCTTCCCTCTGACTGGCCTAACACCAGGGTAGGGTTTTCCAGTTTGCGAGCCATGTGGGGCTGGCCAGTATAAAGTAACAGTAGGCTTCATATCATGGAGGGTTCTTGGAGGTGTGTAGGCAGCCAGGGAGTTGGAGCACCTGAAGATCATGAAAGCTCCCAACTTGCTGGGCAGAGTGCACCAAGCAATTTTGTCCACCTGTCCTTTCTTTTGAGCAGTAAGCTCTGCAATCCTTGCCCCTTTGGCAGCCCTCTTGCTATTAGGAAGTGTCTCAGACTGCCCACCTTTCCTTTGTTCCAGAACAGCTGGATATGGATGTCTGCTTTCCAGAAGTGGCTGGAATCTCAGTCTCTCCAGGAATTCGTGCTGTCTTAGCTCTCCAATGCCCTAATCACGAGAGTATCTTGCAAGCACCATGAAATGTGTTTGTGCTCCCAGATCAGATCTCCGAAGTTAGGTATTCAGCAGTTCCAGGCCTCCACTCCCTCCCCACTCTGTTTCTCTTCCTCCCGCTGTTGAGCTGTGGTGGGGGAAGGGCTTGGGTCCTGCCGGGCCATGGCTTTGGTACATTGCCCTGTTCCGTGAGGCTTATTCTTTTCTCCAGGTGTATGCAGTTCCTCTTTCCTGTTGCTCTTTCAGGATTAGTTGTATTAATTATATTTTCATATTATGTGCGGTTTTAGGAGTAAGCCTTTGTCTTACCTTTCATGCCACCATCTTTAATCCTCACGTCACTGCCTTTATGTTGTCATTCCTTTGGAAAATAAGTTCTTATAGATTCAAGATGCTTTAATTATGGGATGTGAATACCAATAATGTGATAATGGGAAAGAATAGTAAAGGTTCAAGGAAAATGAAAGTGAGGAAACTGACAGAGTCTGTAAACATCGTATAGAAGAAGTGGTACTCCATCCTACAGTTCAGTTAGAGTTTGCTCTCTCATTGCTTTTGATAACTGCTGTCCATTCCAGACTGTGTGTTCATCCATGAAGTGTTAGGAGAGAAAAGAAGAAAACATTGAATATCATTCCTCTGGAATTCCATGGCTTTTCATTGCCACTTCTGCACTGTATCATCAAAATCAGCCCTACTTTGTGTCAGACAGCCAGGGGACCTCTTGAGCAGACTACATCTCTTGTTCAATTTAATATTAAAACTTTGCTTCTATTAGTGACACACATTGAGAAAGCAGAAAAACACAGAAGATAATTAGGTTGCCTGTATTGGATATTTATTCCCCAGTTCCGTGACAACTGGTTCCTTCATAGCCGATCTGAGGTCTACTTCACCCATTGCTCCCCAGTTAGCCCTTGTGGTCCTGTACTTGGTTGCATGTGATGGGTGAGAGTGTAAGTCATGGGATGTACGCTCTGTGAGCACAATGCCACATGCTTTGGTTTAGCAGTGTCTCTGACATTGCATGGTTTAGACAGAATTGTAAAGGTTCATTTTTCCCCTTAAACATTTTTAATACCTTTCACAGTTAAATTCCATTCTGTCGGGGAACTCAGCACAGGAAGAGAAACAGATTTCACACAGACATGAATATTGTCTTTACAATGAGAAATGATATAATCAAATTACTCTTATCAATTCACTGTGCATAGGGACTATGAACCTTATGTCAGCTTCCAATTGTCTACTTCATTTACGTGCTCTTCTTTATATGATTCCTCAATAGATTAGTATGTCATATGCCTTAGCTACATTTTATGGATTATCTTTATAGCATCTAAAATTCCAAGGGTAGTGTCATGTATCTCACAATGTGTAGTACAGCGCTGTGCTGAAGGCATATGCTAACATATTAAGATACTATGTGTGCCTATAAAAACTGCTGGAACTAGCTTGCATGTCCCCTTGTACTTTTTCCTGTCTCAGTTATTTATGATTAGTTCAGCACATCTTTATTTCTACCATCTGGTTAGTATCCCAGTGATTATATTAATTCAACTTGTCATAGGTGATTCACTAGTTGCTTGAAGAGTCAAAAAGTAATGCCTAAGTTTGTCTACACAGATTTTGCCAACTTTGTCCTTCCATGACTGTTTTTTTTTTTTTGCTGCTTTTTAAAATAGAACATATTTTTCCATTAAACATACATGTGAGCCCAATTCCATTCTTGGCAATATAGTATTCTGTCTTTTGTGCTGGATTATAATCATTATGTTATAACCTGTGCAAAATGACTAATGCTAAATAACTACTCCCTGCCAACAATTTAAAATGGTGGATATTGCTGAATACAAACTGAAGGTTTTCCACAAAGAATGTGCAAACTCAACATGAATTGCATTCAAAAGTAAACCACAGGAGATTTATAATCTTTTAAAATTTATGTACACTACTTATTATTCAAAATCAACTAATTAAAATGGCCATACTTGAAAAACAAAATTAGGTATTTTGAATTGCCAATTACAATATTATTGAAATTATTATGGACCATGAAGAGAAGGTGGTGGAGGTACAACTAAGAATTTGAGGACATAAACCTCTATTATGCTCTCAGTTGCAACATGAGCTGTGTAAGATAGAAACATTTCAACCTATGGTATTTTTTTCTTTCTTTTCTTTTTAATTAAAAATAAAATCCATATAACAAACAATTAACCCCTTTAAATTCACAGCATTTAGTACATTCACAATGCTGTACTATCATCCAGACTCTAACACATTTTATTATTCACAAAGGAGCCCCCGAGCCCTTTAAGCAAGTTTCATGCTTGTCTCCTGCCACCCCTGGTAACCACTCATCTGATTTCATCATCTATGGGTTCACCTCTTCTGGATATTTCACATAAATGAAGCATACAATATGTAATCTTTTCTATAGAGCTTCTTTCATTTAATATAATGTTTTCAAGGTTTATCCTTATCCACAGTGTAACATGCATCAGTGTTTCATTCCTTTACTGTGTTGGAACAACATCCCATCGTATGGATATACCTCATTTTGCTTATCCATTCATTTGTTAATGGACATTTAAGTTGTTTCCACCTTTTGGTTATGAATATATGAGTTGTTATGAATATATGAATTGTTATGAATATATGTGTATAAACATTTGTTTGAAAACCTATTCTAAGTTCTTTTGGATATACACCAGGACTGGAATTGATGCGTGATAATGATAATTGTCTAACCTTTTGAGGAACCAGAGTAAAATGGTTCCTTTTATTTAAAAAAATTATTTATGAAACATACATGTAATTCATAGGTCACTTTCATATATTTTATCTTCATCATGATAAAGATCAAGGGGCAATATAGCTACACATATTTCATAGATACAGAACTAATCTTAAGTCTTAAATGATTTAATTAATATACACACCATTGTGCACAAGTTTCAACAATATTGTTTCTAAAGTTCACTCTAAGTATGTAATTCTACTGTTCTAAAATTCCAGGTGATCCACAAATTATAGCTGGCACATTACCTTCTTTTCACTGTACAGAGTAGCATCTCCAAGTTGTCCAGTCATGGCTCCATTAGCCCATTTCTTGTTTCTTATAACTGGAAAAGAAAGAATAGTACAGTTTATGTCTTAGGTCACCAATGACTGTCGGGCTTGCCTTTGGAGACCTTTCCACTTTCTTATCCAATTTGCTCTTGCCATGCTTTCTTTTTGTTTGCTTAATCTCAATCCTACAAATTATGAGTAAAATTTATGATTACATTGGATGACAGGACAAAACAAGGAGGTAGATTACCCAAATGATAAGAACTAGGAATGGATAAATCAGTAGAAAACTGAAATGTATAAACCTCTCTTTTAAGATGAGATTTGCTGTACTAAGCTATGTTTAGACTTATGAGTATTGAAAAGGGTGGGAATATAAAATGTGTAGCATAAAAACATGAATGAATGGAAAATCTGAAGGAACACAGGGCAGATATTTCCTATAGTTGGCATGGTTTCTGTGGTTCTCTTTTTTTTTTACTCAAGTTATTTTCTGCTCTAACCTGATTTTTGGTCCATCTCCCTGCTAAACACTTCACATTTCAGTTCCCCTCTAAGCCTTTAGGGAATATTGAAAGTAGCAGTTAAAGCTGGTTATACCCAATAGCCAAGGCAAATTTTGTTTATAAGATGCTCCCTGTTACAGTGTTTGCATTGTCTAAATAACAGGCAATAAAATCTATCAGCTGGAAACCTCCCCCTTGTTGTGAATGAACAGACTATTGCAATCAGTACCTTCTGCTGAACAGCCTTTCAAGGGCAGTCCAGGTTTAACATTAAGAAATCTACCTGAAGCCTTCAGATATAACTAATCTGTAAGCATTTATTGAATTAATGATCATGTACTCAGAACTCTGCTAGGCTCTTTAATGGATACAAAAATAGTATAAAAACTCTATGCTTCTCAGAACTAAACATCTATTTGTGGGGACAAACTACCCCAATTTTTAAAATAGGGAAAATTTGTTTTATAGTTCTGGACATAAATGTAAAAGAGGTCAAAGTTGGGAGAAATCATTTGGGCCTAGATATTCAAATAGTTTCAAGGAAAACCTAGACCTTGAATTGAGCCTCAAGGAATTTTGAAAATGTTAAATCATAGGGATGATGAAAGGGGAGATGGTAAAGACAATGTGGAGAACAAGCAGGAAAAGAGTTGGCTAGGATTCATGTGAGTTAAAAATTGGAAATAAAAATGGATGTGAATGTAGGAAACAAGATTAAGAAAGGCCTTGCAAGCTATGCAGAATAGTTTAACTCACTGAGGAAGGCATTGTACCTTAATGAACTGAGAATAAAATGAGATTGATGTCACATATATCAGTGATGGACACAATTACAAAATTGTTCAGAGAGATAACCAAGAAGCGTGGAGGTTATAATTTGCTGTAATCTAAGGATAAAGAGATGAGAATCTAAATGAGACAGTGGGGATGGAATGGAATAGAAAAGAAAGGAAAGATATAGTTGACATTTATTGTGAGTAATATCTTTCTTAGCTCTTTCCTATTCTTCACCTCACAAACTGGTTTGTATGGGGATACATGTATTCGTGTTAAAGATGAGGAAATTGAAATCTTTTATGATCTGCAGAGGTATGATGTAGAAGCAAGATTTTTACCTTGACCTATATTACTCCAAAATCATAGGCTATTTCTTTTTACTTTTTCTATAGCTTACAGGAAGGACAAAAAATGATGTTTTCATATTATAAATGAGAAAGATTTCTCATTATAAATTGTAACTTACTGTTTAACCCAGGTGAGTACCATCTGTCACGTTTGTGTATAACAAACAATAGTTACAATTCAATTAACATGATTACATGTTTACTGTGAAGATAATGGCATTCTAAGTAATCCTGCTTTCCCTATAAAAGGGTGCAATGTCCCCAATCTCCTACTCTTGCCATCTTGCTGCTGGTTATCCAGAGAGAGGGGCCCCATATTTTCACCAGGTTTAATGTTTATCAATGCACACAGCACCCTCAGCTCCTCTCCTGGCCATCCTGAGTTCTAATGCCCTACATTGTTGTGAACTTTCAAACTCTTTGAGTCAGTTTTCAAAATCCAAAGATAATGTGCAAAATCTTCTCTGGTTTTGATATAGGAAGAGGTTTTTATTTGTTTGGTAAAAGTTTCTTTTCCCCCTGTACCAAAACTTTGTTTCTATCCAGAGTTATTTCTCCTCCATTTCAATATCTCCTTTCTATTGCCTTCCCATTCAGTCCTCTAAAAATATTTCCTCTGGGTCAGGCTAACTCCTGATACCCTCTGCATACTATTGTACTAGTTTTACAACAGTGTCAGTGATCTTTTAAAGGCCTCTGTTCTTAGAATACTCATACACACTTGCCTTTTTCTTTAACAACTTAAAATATCTTTTTGAGGGGAAGATGGTGTGCAAATGTCAAATGCCTTCTTATGTAGTAATTTGAGATTAAATGAGAAAAAAAGTCTCTAGCAGTATTGAACACCATTTGAAAAAAAAACATGTTTAACTAGTTGAAGTATTTTCAGGTTTCTTTTATGTTTTTCTCCTTGAAATCTTTTCTCCTCATATTAAACTATTCTGACAGACTCTGGAAATGAAAAGAAAAGGAAGATGTTAAGTGCTACAGCCAATAGGATCTTCCCATTGTGGAAATGATTTTTGCTTTCAAGAATCAATAGCAAAAGTGTTTTTGTGAAAACCCTATGTTTTAGCTGTCACAAAAGATGGTTTTTCTCCATTTTGCATTCTGTTCAGATTTTTTTCAATGCTGTTTTAGTTGAAAGGTTGATAGTCTAATAAAGTGGCTTGTCATATAAAATCTGAGTATACAACTAGATAAAAATTAATTTTGTAGAAAAGCTTTCTGAAAAGGTATACATTAAGGTGAATATAGAAATACTGTAAAAATTATGCCTTTTCATTGGACATTTAAATAATACCTTACATATTTTGAAGTTCAGAGTTGATCATCTATAAGGTTATCAGTACTTTTGGATTACAAAAACACTGGAATAAGTTACAGTCACAGAATCTCAAGATCCAAAAGCCCATTAAAATCAAGATATAAAAAAATATTTTCACAAATAAATTTCAGCGTAATCTTGTTAGACATCATTGTCAGTGATGCCATTTGAGAATCCTTATTAACTTAATAAAAATTCTCAGAAAAAATAAAGGAATCAAGCTAAATAGAAATAAATAAAGGTTAGATTAAAATTACTTGGTTAGCATTGCTGACTTTAGGACTTAAAGCATTCTATTTTCCCTATTGTAAGCCTTACTCATTTCCTTCCTGCTAAACTGTTTTGCACTGTTTCTTCTGCAAGAGATATTTTTAGTTTAGCTCAATATTGCTTCAGATATCTATTACCTCTTCCTCAGAAATGCTTCCACTCACTCTCCAGATTAATTATCATTTGTCAATAGCTTTGCGTCTGCTAGACAATTGGACCCACAGGAACCAAGAAGAGGTGAGCTTTTGGTGCTGCACCTTTTCTGTACTGCACACAGTACCTTTTCAGTAAATATTTGCTGAGTGAATTTAGGATATAACCAGCACTTCTTCTTCTTCTTCTTCTTCTTAGTAGTAGTGGTAGCATCATTGTTATTTCTGGCTTCATCTTGTCCCTATAACTATTCATGAAGGCAAGGCTGTGGATATCAATGCCCCATTTTACCAACTTGCCTAAAGAACAGGGATCTTTTTCTATCTGACATCTGAAGTGGACAGATGGAGATGTCTTCACAGGTACCTTTCCCATGACCATTTCAATGTTCATAACTTTTACAAACACAATAAAATGTTTATTTTTAGAGACAGCTCAAGTATACAATATTTAATATGGGTGTAATTGAGTTAATTTATGCAGACTAATTTGTTTTATCATTACCTAAACTGTCTCTAGATTGTCCTATCAGTTCAATTTGTTTACTATATTTTCCCATACAACAAGCCTGCATTTTTCCTTTCCCACCACGTATCTATATTTCTCATTAGAATATGAGACCAGTTAGATTTTGACCCCATATCTGTCATTCTTACCAGGGCCTACAATGAACCTTGAACAAAGAAGCGATTAAATAATTACACAAAAAATAAATAGGTTTTATCTAATGCAAAACAAAGGGGGGGTCAAAAAGACCTACCATGAAAATTCCTCAAATACAGAGGATATATCATTTAGGTCATTCATCAGGCTGATTAGCCATTCTTGCAGGAAGAGAGGCCAAGGGTATACTGAAGTGATTATATCATGGCAGAAATAGTATTAATCTGAAACCTTAGCCAAAATGGAAATGTTGGCCCCTAAGGCTCCAGGAACCTCCTTTAGCACAGGTTCAATGTAGAGCAGATTATTCAGTGGTTCTACCATTCAACAGCTCTTTACTGATCATCCATCAATAGTCAGGTGTTGATTCTAGTTATGGGATATAACCATTCATGATTACTGTTAATACAAGTTGATCAAGTAGTCAATGTTCAAGTTTTTAAATACTACAAGTTAAAGTCATGAGCAACTACAAGTTACAGTCATGAGTCGTATGCTTTCTAAAAAACATACCATATTGATGCTGTTCTGGGATGCACTTTTTCTCTGTCCTAACCTGCCCTGTTCTGCTGAAGGTGGCATGAAAGTTACACCTTGAGGGTCAGAGGCTTCCACTTAATTTAGCTCTCTATTCCCAGAGCCAAACACAAAGCATGCACACAATCAGTAAACACAACTTTATAAGGAATAATTTTCTCTAGCCCAGTTCACTTAACCAATTCTCTGTGTGACCCTGAAGGAATCACATTGTTGTTCAGCCTTGGTTTCTCCATCTAGCAGGTGGATGTAGGTCTACTTTATATTGGAGTTTTTGGTTGTCATTATTTTTGTTTTTTTGTTTTTTTATTTTTTTATGAGGAATAAATAAATTAGATAATGGAAATCCGTACAATTCCTGAAGCATACCAAGTACAGAGAAAGAACTACAATGACATTAAAAATAATTTGATTACTACACTCATAAGTATTAATAGTTCTTTTATCAAAGAATGGTTTTAAAGATGTAATTAAATTGTGAAAGTGATTATTTTTTAACTCTATATAGTGACTGACTGTTCTGAGGCAAGTTAACTTATGAATCACTGTTAAAGAATCCTGACTTCGAGACATGTTGTTAGTACTCTAAAGGATATTACTCAAAAGAATTCTTCCCATGAAATCTAAAACATCACTGGTAGCTAAGTGAGGCCACTGAATAGGCTCATTAATTCTGTCAGATGACTAAGGAACCATCTGGTGCCTGCCACCAATGATTGACATAGCAGCCAATGCCACCTACCAAGATGATGGACTCACATAGTTTCCCAGTTAACATATATTATCTAATTTGAACTTTTATAGTAAAAAATTATCTCACATTTTATCAGTATGTTTTTACAACTGAAAAGAAAGAAAAAAGTATGGGGCAGTGATAGCAGATGGCACATTTTATCATTCATAAAGAAAGGAGAAATAACATTAGCTGCACTTTATTTATAGTACTCATAGGCCCTTTATGTAAAATTTTGTCAGGATGGGGGCTGATTCAATTGCAAATTAATAAAATGTACAAAATATTAGTAACTACCTTTTATATATGATTTAATGTGAGCCAAGCACACTACAAATCATTTAAACTATATTATATTGCTTAACTATTTAGACATTAATTAACATATTTTACAGATAAGGAAACTAAGAATTAGGGAAATTAAAAAATTCTCAAGATCAAATATATTTTTAGTAAATGGTGGATATGATATTAAAAAAACAGGTATCAGTTATGTTCAAATCTTAGATCTTAGCTATGACCCTGCATTAGCTCAAGAGAATAAATCTGATTAAACATATGCTAATAAAAGACTATTTATAAGTAATCATTGAGATTTGTTTTTCTTTTTTAAGAAACATTGTTCCTAAAAATCTGGAGATATATTCACCTGTAACATGGCAACATAATCAACATCTACACTGTTTAATTTGTGAATTCACTGATTTGTCAGATTCATCTTTTTTACAGTTTATTTCAGTGTTTTATTGTCAAACTTTCTAACAAGATCAAATTCCTAAAAACAACATGACAGTTTTGACAGACGTCTGTTCACTTCTCAGTTTGTTTCTTGTTCTGATTCACTGGTCTGAAGAATTCTGGATTTAAGTAGCAAAAGGGGCAAATGTGAACAGCACACTAAACTCCCCATCTTATTTTAACTCATCATTCTATACTCTCAATGGCATTTTCAGGATGAAAATTAAATTATTCCAGAATCACTGTCTTTTAAGTCTCATAATGGGGGAGAATGATTGTTACTGCATGCTGAATACATTAAAGAGGAGATGAACAATGAGTTATCATCAGTGCACGTATTATTCATTAGGACAATGAAATAAAATAGAGAAAAAACAAAGGTAGCTGATAGTGAAGAGGGAGCAATATAGATCATGAAAAATTATACATAAATAAAAATACTGACTTTTATCAATTCAGAAGCTTCTGATAAATTCATCTTTTCCACCATCACTATTTTACATATTCCCTGTGATACACTTTGATTTAAAAGATAAAAATAATTGGATTTCATATTAAATATTTTTCACTTAACGTTTATGGGGAAAAATGACATGAACATTTACTGGTATTATGGAATCTTATATGAAGAACACTGGTGAGATGCCCTGGAATTAGAGCTTACCCACCATCCCCTGAATTTCTGTAATGGAGTGGGTTATGTGTTGTGAAAGCTGATGCTTAGAAAGAGTGAAGCCTCAAATTTTTACTCTGCTGTATTTATATAAATTAAAGTTGGATTAGTCCTTGGAAATTGCCCTTCTATGTACAGATCAGGAAACTGAGGTCCTGCAAGGTAACACGATTTGCCTAAGTTAATTGAGGCAATACTGCAACTACTTTTATTTTTTATTTATTTATTTTTATTTTGGTATCATTAATATACACTACATGAACATCATTGTGGTTACTAGACTCCCCCTATTATCAAGTCCCCACCACATACCCCATTACAGTAACTGTCCATCAGCGTAGTAAGATGCTATAGAATCACTACTTGTCTTCTCTGTGCTATACTGCCTTCCCCGTGCACCATCCCACATTATGTGTGCCAATCATAATGCCCCTTTTCCCCCTTACCCCTCCCTTCCCACCCATCCTCCCCAGTCCCTTTCCCTTTGGTAACTATTAGTCCATTCTTGGGTTCTGCGAGTCTGCTGCTGTTTTGTTCCTTCAGTTTTTGCTTTGTTCTTATACTCCACAGTTAAGTGAAATCATGTGAAACTGTCTTTCTCTGCCTGGCTTATTTCACTGAGCATAATACCCTCTAGCTCCATCCATGTTGTTTGTTGCAAATGGTAGGATTTTTTTTCTTCTTATGGCTGAATAATATCCCATTGTGTATATGTACCACCTCTTCTTTATCCATTCATCTACTGATGGACACTTACGTTGCTTCCATTTCTTGGCTATTGTAAATAGTGCTGCGATAAACATAGGGGTGCATCTGTCTTTTTCAATCTGGGCTGCTGCATTCTTAGGATAAATTCCTAGGAGTGAAATTCCTGGGTCAAATGGTATTTCTATTTTGAGTTTTTTGAGGAACCTCCATACTGCTTTCCACAATGGTTGAACTAATTTACATTCCCACCAGCAGTGTAGGAGGGTTCCCCTTTCTCCACAACCTCACCAACATCTGTTGTTGTTTGTCTTTTGGGTGTTGGCCATCCTCACTGCTGTGAGGTGATATCTCATTGTGTTTTTAATTTGTATTTCTCTGATGATTAGCAATGTGGAGCATCTTTTCATGTGCCTGTTAGCCATCTGAATTTCTTCTTTGGAGAAGTGTCTATTCATATCCTCTGCCCATTTTTTATTTGGGTTATTTGCTTTTTGTTTGTTGAGGTACATGAGCTCTTTGTATATTTTGGATGTCAATCCCTTATCGGATATGTCATTTATGAATATATTCTCCCATACTGTAGGATGCCTTTTTGTTTTATTGATGGTGTCCTTTGCTGTACAGAAGCTTTTTAATTTGATATAGCCCCATTTGTTCATTTTTGCTTTTGTTTCCCTTGCCTGTGGAGATGTGTTCATGAAGAAGTTGCTCAAGTTTATGTCCAAGAGATTTTTGCCTATATTTCCTCTAAGAGTTTTATGGTTTCATGACTTACATTCAGGTCTTTGATCCATTTTGAGTTTACTTTTGTGTATGCAGTTAGACAGTAATCCAGTTTCACTCTCTTACATGTAGCTGTCCAGTTTACCGCTTCTTAAATAAAAGTTATTAGATTAAATCTTTGATACATTAGCAATTTTCCTTGGCCTATAATGTGAGCCATATATCAATTTTAATATTTTGTCCAGATGTCTATCCATTTGTCAGAGTACAATATAATAAATAGGTTATCTTTTCTTACTTATTTGAATGTCATGTTAACTATATGCTAAATTACCTTATGTGATTGTGTTTATTCATGGTCCTAATTTTGTTTCACTAGCTTCTCTCTAAGCTTATGTGTCATCAGTACACATTTAATTTTTAGACATTTATGTAAAACATTGATGAAATAAATTAATGAAGACACAAATGGAAACATGTCCATGTTCACGGATTTGAAGAACTAATATTGTTAAAATGTCCATACTACCTAGAGTGATCTACAATTTCAATGCAATTCCTGTCAAAATTACAATGACATTTTTCACAGGAATAGGGAAAAACTTCCTAAAATTCATATGGAACCACAGAAGACCCCAAATGGCCAAACAATCACTGGCAAAAGCATGTTTTATGCTCAAAGGCATCACACTACTTGATTTCAAAGTATACTACAATGCTATAGTAATTAAAACAGCATGGTATGGGATGAAAAGAGGCATGTAGACCAATGGACAGTACAGTCAGCCCAGAAGTAAATCCATGTATTTATTACCAATGATGTTTGACTAAGGTACCAAAAATGCACAATGGGGAAAGGACTGTGTCTTCACTAAATGGTGCTGGGAAATCTATACCAGAAGAATTAAATTGGAATCACACCGTATATAAAAAACAACACAGAATGGATTAAAGACTTAAGTGTAAGACTTGAAACTGAAGAACAGGTAGAAGAAAACACAGAGAAAAAGTTTATTGACTTTCATCTAGGCAATGAATTTTTGAATATGACACCAGAAGCACAGGTAACAAAAGCAAAAATAGACAAATGGAATTGTGCCAAAGTGAAAGGCTTCAGCACAACAAAGGGAACATTTAACAAAGAGACAATCTGTGGAAAGGGAGAAAATATTTGCAAACCATATATCTGATAAGGGATTTGATATCCAAAACATATAAGGAACCCAAGTAACTTAACAGCAAAGAAACATATAACACAATTAAAAAATTGACAAATGACCTAAACAGACATTTCTCAAAAGAAGACAAAGAAATGGCCAATAGGCATATGAAAAAAAAAGGTACTGAATATCATGAAAAATCAGGGAATGTAAATTGAACTAACAAGATACCACCTCAACCTGTTAAAATAGGTGTTATCAAAAGACAAGAAATAACAAATGCTGGTGAAGATGTGAAGAAATAGGAGGCTTTTTACCCTGTTTGTGGGAATGCAAATTGGCACAGCCATTATGGAAATAGTATGGAGATTTCTCAAAAAATTAAAAACAGAACTACCATATTATCCAGCAACTACATTTCTGGATATATATTCAAAAGAAGTGGAATGAGCACCTCAAAGAGAAATCTGTACCCCACGATTGTCACAGCATTATGGCATCATAGCTAAGATATGCAATCAACCTAATGTCCATTGACATATGAATGGATAGAGAACATGAGGTGTGTATATGCAATGGAATTTTATTCATCCAAAAAAAAGTAATCCTGTCATTTGTGACAACATGAATGAACTTGGAGGACATTATGTTAAGAAAGATAAACCAGGCACAGAAAATCAAATACTGCATGATCTCACTCATAATGTGGAATCTAAGAAATTCCAACTCATAGAAGCAGAAATTAGTATGGTCATTGCCAGGGCCTGGGGGCTGGAGGAAAAGAGATGATATTTGTCAAAGGGTATAGAGTTTCAGTTATGTAGGATGAATAAATTTTGAGAAGCTAAAGTATAGCAAGACAGGTATAGTTGTAATACTGCATCATTGTATATTGTATACTTGAAACTTAAGAGTTCACTGTTCCCACCACACATACAAAAAATGAGATGACAGATATGTTACTTAGCTTGATTATGGCAAACATTTTACAATGTATACATACAAAACATCAAGTTGTACAGTGTAAATACATAAAACTTTTTTTTTGTCAATTATACTCAATAAAGCTGGGAAAAAAGTTGAAATAAGAAACAAAAACATTTTATTACCTGAAAAAGTGAGGTTGGACAAATTGTCTTTTTTCTTTTTAAATATTTAGAATTTTCCGAACTATTCTTCATTAGTTGTTATTCTACACAAATTTTAAAATTAATTTTTTTAGTAAAATGTAAATAGCCTGCTGGTATTTGGTATTTTCATTGGTGTCATATTTAATTTATGAATGAAATTAAAAGTAATTGCATTTATTTTAATGTGTCTTCTTAGTGAAGAATATATATTTCTTTTTCTTCTAGGCTTCTTTTGTATTGGCAATGATTATTTAAAAGTTTGTTTCCTGTAAGTCTTGCATATTTCACATTGTGTACATTCCTAGAAATGTCTATTATACTGACACCCTGAATTCAATGATTTCTTCCAGTATATTGTATATGAACATGATAAATTTATATTATTGATTTTACACATCGATTTCTTAGAAAATTCCTTTATATTTGTTATTTGTTTTTTAGTTCTCTTGGGTGTTCCTTCTATGTGCACAATTGTATCATCTTCAAATACAGATAGAGTTATCAACCAGAAGTAAAACATACTTGTAAATATTTTTTTTGTATATGTTGATTAGTACCAGAATAAAATGTTTAATAACAGCAATGAAGGTGGGCATTTGTCATTCTTTTTTTTTACATTAACTGAAGTGCTTCTGAATTTTTCCCATCAAACATGATGGTGACTTTGGGGCTAGTACTGACATATTTTATAAAACAAAAGAAGTATCTATAGATTAATGTTTTGCTTATCTTTTTCATACAAAATATAGTTAAATTTTTAATTACACTACAGCTGGTATGTTACTTTTCTCATAAATATTATTTAAATTTTGTTAATATTGAGACATTCTTGAATTCCTGGAAAAAATAACCTACTTATGAGGACTACATTTCTAACAAGCTGTCAGTTTCTATAAATTAATATTACATTGAGATTTTTCACATAACCATAAATAAAACTGCTCTGTAATTTCCTTTTTTGCTACAGTTATTGTCAGTTTCTTGTATCAAGGTTAGACTCATTTACTCAGGATTTAGAAATATTTCTTCTTTGTGATAGCTTATGTTTTTTAAGTAAGTTTTCAGTTGACATAAAACCCAATTTGCTACAAACTACCTCTTTTTTGTTGTTTGAATAGATGTTTACTTAACTTAATTGGTAACCAAAATGCTTGAGATTTTCCAATGAAGTTCAAACCAGTTTTGACAGCATGGAATCTATCTTTCCAAGTGACATTATGAGAATATTCATGAAAATTCATCCCATTTCACACACACTGTAAGTTAATTACTAAGGAAAGGAATAGAGAATTTCACTTAATATTCATCATGATGGATAAAAAAGGAAAAGAGTTTAATAACTGAATGATAACATTAAAGAAAAAATATATACCTATGTTTTTCTAGATATACATCTCTCTATATATCTAAATATATATATAAACCTATGTATCAGTCAATATTTGGACTCACTATTGATTCCTTTGATAAGATCCAATATTGAAAAGCCTTTCTTTTTTCAAAAACTAGCTATATATTATATTTTAAAATAATATACATTACATATAGTATATATAATTTTATGCCACTGGAAGTAATTTATTCTTTTATTAAATAAGACTACAGTACTCTGAATTAGCTATTTAGAGCTGCAATTCCATCCAAGATTATGTTAATTAAGATTTTTTCCTTACATCAAAAACAAGACTCCTATGAAAAGAAAAGAAATATCGCTCAGTGAAAAAAATTTAAAGCCCTTCAAAACAATTAATTTCATTTACATTTCAAAATAAAAAAAGGCAGACATCATCCCTTCACCTGATAGATGCCACAGAATGTGCTGATGTGCATCGGCTCTTCCTTATACAGCATGTATATATCAAAGTGCTTCAAACAAGTGGTTGGCTTCAAACAAACAAAAACTTTGTTTTATATATATGCATACTTTTCATCTATGTATCTATCTATCTACCTACCTACCTATCTATCTATCTTTTAAGTTTGCCCTTTGGGTTTTACAGGCAGTCCTTCTATAAGCAATTGATTCTAATATTTCCCTAGACACCAATCCCCAAATTGCCCAAGTACTGGAAAGTACTATTAACCAGTGTTTTTTTATCCTGAGAACAGACTGATTTCTCGGGCATGTTGTGGCATTGATTTGGGGCCTACAAGAGATCATTTGTACTCTACACAGACTTAACTTTCTCAGAAACAAATCTTTATCAAGGAAGGAATGAAAGTGTATTTTAAAGGATGTGATGCTTATAAATCAGAATGCACTTTCTTTATAAAAGCAAGCTTTGGTAATGGGGAATAAAAAAATCTCTGTTCTGTATTATTTTATGGAGCTACTGCTGGCCATCCAAGTGTCCAAGAATGAGAAAACACATCGGACCCTTTGTGTCCTCTGGCAAGGAGAACTGACCATTGTAGAGTGTCATAGGATAACCTAGTGGTATGACCACAGTGTTCACGCACTTGGATTCCAGCAGAGAACTAATACCAATGAAAATACTATTGTTAAAGTGCAGAGCAAAACATACACTGAAAACTTGTGGACAGGGACTTAGACGTAGTTGTTTCCTGACTCAATTCATTTTTTTAAAAAATCAAAGTTTTGTTGAGTCCAGCAGTGAATGGAGCAGGATAGATGGGATTATAGAAGAGAGTTTTGACTATTTCTAAACAATGAAGCAAGGAATATTCTCATACATGTTGGCACAGTGTAACTGGTTCTATGTGTTTGTGAAGCACTCTCAACACCACCTATCACCATTTCAATGGACATAGTTTTGACTCATAAAATGTACTTCTTAGAATATGTGTTATAGATGTAATCACACTTTTCCACAAAGAAGTAAGCTTAAGAATATTCATTTAAGCATTTTTATAACATTCTTCCCAACACCTCTCAGCGATCTCCTTTTGTTGTCACTGCTTCCAGGTTTTTGTTGTATTTAGCAGTGAGGATCAGGGAGGAAGAGTCTCTGCCATCTTGTCCTGAGGTTTCAATAAACGTTAGGCCACACAAAAAGTTTTATGGTTTCCTTTCACAGGCACTCCTGAGATTCCTCCCCTGAAATGTAATTGCCTGGGCCATTAAAAATAAACTTCCACAGATATTGGATAGTAAAGTGTTACTGGCATTCCTTGTCTATAAAAAAAGCATATTCTAGGAAAACCTAAAAAGTCAGGTTATAGCCTAGTGAAGGCAAACAGTAAGTATGGGAGAGTCTCTCTGATTACCGTCAAGAGAAGAGCTACTAGGTTTCTTAACTCCCATAACATAAGATACACCTATTTATCCTGAACCTCTGAGACAGTTTCCTGGTAAGATGAAAACCGTATTTGCCTGAACATTTACAACCAGACTGTGAAGATAGATATGCTTATGCAAATTGTTAATCATACCTAGATGATCTTTTAATTTTAATCCTTTAATCCTTCAGAATCATAAATTTAACCCAAGTTCCTAATTCCTTAATGAAAGGATAGTTTTCCTGTCTAGACATTTTCAGTCAAGTTGAATAGTCAATAAAGTAGATGGTGAATTAACTACTAAAGTGCTAATTTTATCATGAGCCCTGTTCAGAGATCTACATACTCAAAGGAATTATTCAGTATAAAAATGGGCAAAAGATATGCTTTGATTCAAAGTGTTTATTTTTGAGGCAGCTTAAAGTGTTTTACTGTTTTGCAAATGATCAGGGGTTTTTTTCATAGTCATCTTTTCATCTTGTTATTCTTATCTACTTCAAGCAGAAGGTGTTAGTATTGTTTTACATAACACACCAGAAAGTTTAAGATAAATGTGATAAAGATATGCAGAGGAGGTTGGCATAAACAGTTTCCAAAAGAAGAAACTGTAAAAAGACCAGCTTCTGTGTGGAGCTACCGAAATAAAGATACTAGGTGTGATAGTAAAAAAATGTTGCAAATGTGTCAAGCACATTTTAGTACTCTTTTCACACCTGGAACTTGGCTATTATAAAAAACTGAATTTAGGAAAACAACAATAATCAGAAAGAATTTTAAAAAATAACCCTGTAAAATGTCCTAAGTCAAATTTGGCAAATTTCGTCCATTCTTTTCATAATTAAATAACTCAAGGTCTACATATTCTCCCTTAACTTCCCTATTTCTAGATAGCTTTAACCTGGCATGTTCTATCATCATTACTAATCCTGTTAGAATGTTTAGCTCACAAGATCCCAGGAAAGGGGAAATGAATTTGTATTTCATGATCATCTACTATTTACCAGAGATGGAACACACCACTTTATTTTCCCTCTTCCTCTGTCTCCTTCTCCTCCCTCCTTTACTATAATTATTCACAATTTACAGATGATAGCAATGAATTTTAGAGAGGTTAAATAATTACTCACTGACTTCACAACTGAAAGTAGAGAATTTCAGATGGAAATCTAGTTTTGTCTATTTCCAAGACCATGTTTTTTACATTAAGCCATAATACTTGCCATTATATTTGACCCCAAATCACACAATTAACTATTCTTGGTTCTCAAAATTATTTTCTGATCTTATTAACTGTTAAGGAATAAATAATGAAGAATTTGTGGAATTTCCATTTGTAAGTGGTGTGTATTCGTGAGTCTGAGATAAGTGCATAGTTCTCTTCCATTTAGTTATTCATTTAACAAGCATTTATTAAACTCCTAAATCACAGACATTATGTTGGGGATATAACAGCAAATATGTATTAGCTCCATTGCAACATATTTCATTATGTAAGATCAAAGATAAATTTATCAACAAATAATGATATTATTGAAGAAAACCTGTCATTGAGATATAAAAGTGTTATCTGAGCACCAAGAAAAAAATAATTATTATTTCTGGGGATATTAATAAGATATCCAAATACATGGGGAAGCACAGGGAAAGACACCAGAAATTACATTTCCTGATGTAGTGCAGACATGGCAAGCGGCTTGCTGCTGCTGGTTTGGGGAAGTGAGAGGGGATGTGAGAATAGGAGAGACTGGAGAGATGAGTCATGGAGAGATTATGGAGGGCTTTGTGTGTCCCATGAATTATGATGACTCTAGAGGAATTCTTTGAAGAATTTTCAGCAGAATAACATAATCATATGCAAAGTTCCTACTCTTACACATAGTGGCTCATATCCTACTTATTATAATATCTGTATCATCACATTGCAGTGTCTTCATACTTACTATGAGTTAGCATATATTTTCCTTTACACAATAAATTAGTGAGGTGGTAAGGCTAACCCTTCAAGTCCTCTCACTTATGCACTCAGATATATTTTCATATGTGGGAGAAGAGAGATCAGAGCTCACTAGGTGCTGCACCTGACTAGCAGGGTATTTTATGAAATCAATAACTATTATTTGGGATCCTAGAAAATGTGTTTTGTATGTACATGACCAAAATATTACTTTGGAAAAAAGAAAAATATAAGAAACAGTCTAGTAGAATAGTGAAGGTATGAAACAGGAAATCAGAGGGCACCAATAATTTTCATTAATAAATGTGTTTTCTTGTTTCTCAGTTTATTTGTACCCCAGTTGGGAAGTATTTCTCCCTACCCAAAGCAATAAGAGGAGCCAGGTCTTCAGGGCTGAAGCAGCAAACAAAGCTGTCAAGCCCTTGGCTCTGGCCACCGCATAGCAGGTACCGTCTGACACGAGTGTGTCGTGGAGCTAGCTACCTGGCAGTTCCTCAAGCCTGCAGACTGCCCAGTCTCCATCTGCAGATTTCCCTTAAACACCATACATCGCCTGTGTCCAGAATATGTATATATTGTTCTTCCTGTGCCTTCAATGTAATACGATCCTCTCTACTGTCAGTGGAACCATTCAGGATCTGAGACGTTGCTCAGTTCCCCCATTTGGCCACCCCAGCCCCGCAGAACTGTCAGTACCACCCCCTACCCTACCTCCATTCTGGATGAAAAATAGGGTCTTGGATCTGTATCAATGAACTAATGGTGTGTGCATGAACAGTGTCACTTGGCTCTGCCTCAGGTGATGCTAGACAAAATAAGTTCAAAATCCTTTACTGAGCTCAGACAAAGTGGAGGACCCCCAGAACTCTACAACCACCTAAAACTATTTTTATATGACTAGGAGGTCCTTCTTGCCTCTGAGCTGTCAATTCTACAGCATGCATACAATTGCTCTTTCTCTAATGTCCTGGATCCATTTTACATTGGGGAACATGAACTATGGTGGTATTCGAAAGGATATTTTCCTCCCTTTTAAAATTCATATATATTTTATTAGCATTTTTACAAGTAAATAGCTAGTAATTAGCAGGTAAAACTTTAGAGAGAAGCTACAAGGTCCATTGAATATACTGCAGAAATCAATTTTCTGATAATAGTAAGTTATTGGCTGGTTATGGCACATTGATCTCTGTGAAACTTTCTCAAGAAAAATGTGGAAATTATTTACATTAGTGTTGTTTTAATGAGGCTGTGTAAATAAAGGCATTCATTTTGGAGCAATGAGGTGAAATAAACTGTTAAAGGATGAGCCTTTTTTAACTTTGATAAATAGGATTAAGCCATGGATGATTAGAGTTGAGAGGGACTACAGTGATTACATGGGGCAGTCTTTCAACTCTGAGGTAGAGAATCCAATGAAATATTAAGAGCATGAACTAAGAAACTAGGCTAACAGACTAGATGACAAATTAAATATCTGTACAGCACTGATCAAGTGATCTGGACGGAATTTTTTTTCTTTATAATGGGGATCATTAATAACAATATGTAATTATTGAAGCAACTTTAAGGTTGCCAGATAAAGTATACGATACGGAATTACA
>JAVSCE010003926.1:0-111138 GCA_032199065.1 Smutsia gigantea | reverse complement strand
ATTAGGAGAATGTTGGTAAGTCTCCATGTATTTGTGAGCCTTTTTGATTTCTTTCTAAAATTTATTTCTAGTTTTATACCTTGGTGATCTGAGAAGTTGGTTGGTAGGATTTCAATATTTTTGAAATTACCGAGGTTCTTTTTGTGGCCTAGTATGTGGTCTATTCTGGAAAATGTTCCATGTGCACTTGAGAAGAATGTGTATCCCGTTGCTTTTGGGGGTAGAGTTCTGTAGATGTCTGTTAGGTCCATCTGTTCTAGTGTGTTGTTCAGTGCCTCTGTGTCTTTACTTATTTTCTGTCTGGTTGATCTGTCCTCTGGAGTGAGTGGTGTGTTGAAGTCTCCTAAGATGAATGCATTGCTGTCTATTTCCTCCTTTAATTCTGTTAGTATTTGTCTCACATATGCTGGCGCTCCTGTGTTGGGTGCATATATATTTATAATGGTTATATCTTCTTGTTGGACTGACCCCTTTATCATTATGTAATGTCCTTCTTTATCTTTTGCTACTTTCTTCGTTTTGAAGTCTATTTTGTCTGATACAAGTACTGCAACACCTGCTTTTTCTCTTTTGTTGTTTGCATGAAATATCTTTTTCCATCCCTTCACTTTTAGTCTGTGTATATCTTTGGATTTGAGGTGAGTTTCTTGTAGGCAGCATATAGATGGGTCTTGCTTTTTTATCCATTCTGTTACTCTGTGTCTTTTGATTGGTGCATTCAGTCCATTTACATTTAGGGTGATTATTGATAGGTATGTACTTATTGCCATTGCTGGCTTTAGATTCGTGGTTACCAAGGGTTCAAGGGTTGCTTCTTTACTATCTAACAATCTAACTTAACTTTCTTGTTAAGTTATTGTAAACACAGTCTGATGTTTCTTTCTTTCTCTCCCTTCTTATTCCTCCTCCTCCATTCTTTCTATAATAGGTGTTTTATTCTTTGCCTTTAGTTAGTATTTGGATGGTCTGCTTTCTTTGCTATGATTTTTTTCTCTGGTGACATCTTTTAGCTTTAGGTGTGCTTCCATCTAGAGCAGTCCATTTAAGATATCCTGTAGTGGTGGTTTATGAGAGGCAAACTCTCTCAACTTTCATTTATCTGGAAATTGTTTAATCCCTCCATCATATTTAAACATAATCGTATGGATACAATATTCTCGGTTCGGAGTCTCTTCTGTTTCATTACGTTAAATATATCATGCCATTCTCTTCTGGACTGTAAGGTTTCTGGTGAGAAGTCTGTTGATAGCCTGATGGGTTTTCCTTTGTAGGTGATCTTGTTTCTCTCTCTGGCTGCCTTTAATACTCTGTCCTTGTCTTTGATCTTTGCCATTTTAATTATTATGTGTCTTGGTGTTGTCTTCCTTGGGTCCCTTGTGTTGGGAGATCTAAGAGCTTCGGTGGACTGCGAGACTACTTCCTTCCCCAGCGAGGGAAAGTTTTCAGCAATTATTTCTTCAAAGACACTTTCTATCCCTTTTTCTCTCTCTTCTTCCTCTGGTATTCCTATAATGTGAATATTGTTCCATTTGGATTGGTCACACAGTTCTCTTAATATTCTTTCATTCCTAGAGATCCTTTTATCTTTCTCTGCCTCAGCTGCTCTTGTACTCCTGTTCTCTGTTTTCTATTCCATTAACAGTCTCTCGCATCTCATCCATTCTGCTGTTAAGCTCCGTCGATCGCTTGTCTGATTTCTGTATTGTCTTTCCTCAGTTCCCTCACTTCCTCCCTCAGCTCTTGCACATTTCTCTGTAGGTCCATCAGCATGGTTATGACTTTTATTCTAAATTCTTTTTCAGGGAGGCTGCATTTCCATCCCTTCAGACTCCCTCTCTGGGGTTGTCTGGTTGATTTTGGTCTGAACCATATTCCTCTGTCTTTTCATGGCTGTATAATTTGGTCACTGATAGTTGCCACGTATGTCAGCTGGGCTCTTTAAGACTTTAAAAAGAGAAGAAAAAAAAAAGAAAAGAAAAGAAAAAAAAGAAAGAAAGAAAGAAAAAAAAAGAAAGAAAAAAAACAAAAATCAAAACAAAAAAAACAAAAAAAATGCCCACCGGACGTAGATTCTGTGGGAATGCTCTAGGTGGCGCTATTGCCCCACTATTCCACAGCTGTGACTGTGCCGCTCCGCAGGGCCCTTTATCGCTCTGGCAGGGGTGGGAACGAATAGGAGGCTGTTGATCTCAGTGAGAAGTGTTAAGTATGGCTACGCTTCCTCAGTCGCCAGCTAAGGCGTCTGAAACTCCCCAGGACTCCCAGCCTGCTGGGCTGAGTGTGCTGGGGCGATCCGGCTCCTCCGCTGGGCTCCTGTCTCTTTAAGACCGCTGAGGAAAGCGCGCACTTTTTTTTTCCTTCCCGGAGCCGGCTGCAAGCCCCCTGGCGCGTTCCCCGCTCAGATCCTGCCCCTCTGTCTCTCCAATCTCCGCTGCACTGCGCAATGTGGGTCAGCGCTCCCCGCGCAGATCACCGGGCTGGCTACTTCGCGGGGTGTGCTTCCACACCCTCCCGGCTCTGAATCCTCTCCTCCCGCCGGTGCGCTGGGGTGGGGGAGGGCTCGGGTCCCGCCGGGTCGCGGCTCCGTATCTTACCCGCCTCTTGGGGTGCCGAGTCCTCTCGGGTGTAGCTGTACGCTGTGCGCTTTCCTGTGTATTCTCGTCTCTCTTTTAGGAATAGATGTATTTGCTGTGTTTTCGTAGATAAATATAGTGTTGGGAGGAGATTTCTGCCGCCCTGCTCACACCGCCATCTTCCCGGAAGTTCTTCTCTGTATCTGTGTTCACCTTTAAAAGGCTGAGTTTTACAGTATTTAAATACGTTTTTTTTTTTAAGAGAGATTGGAACAGATCTTTTCCTCAGCCCAAAGATAAGTATGAGTGGAGAGCTATAGAGAGTGAAAACAGAAGGCAGGCTGAAGGAACTCACTTGAGAAAGCCCACCCCAAATAGCCATGTTTCCTCTCCAAACACAGGGCCTTTCACAGGCTCCAGGCCTGTGTGACCCAGCGCACTGCCCTGCACTCACCCACACACAGGGCACAGGGAACTCCTCCTTCTGCCACCCTCAGTTCTTCTCTTGACCCCACCTGGGAGACCAGACTGGGTATGCATGGGCAAGTCCCTGCTCCTGGACACAGACACATATGCCCAGGGAGGGGGGCCTGCAGAGGAAAACAGACTTGGCTCTGGCCCGCCCAGCTGCCACTGGTGGGCTTCAGCCCTATGCTGGTCATGCACCATGGGAAGCAATTTCTAATGAACGCAGTGAAGCTCTCTCAAGCGCCCTCCTATCTGCCCCATGGGGCGAAGGCACTCTCAGGCCTGAAGCCGGGGCCAGGCTCCACAAGACCCATGCAGATACTATGGACAGAATGATAACAGCACAACTTTACAGATGAAGCTGGCATCCTGTGGAAGCCAGTAACTGGGAAACCCCACGAAGGCCACCATGCATCTTTCTCGGCCCACAAGTGGGCACTTAGGAAGCATCTGGCACCCGCGTCCAGGGAGGGCAGGCCTGGTGCCAGCCTTACCCCTGGGGGCTAGGGTCCTGCAGTTCTCCAAGATCACGTATCTGCACAGGCTCCTCCACATGCTGTCCAGCAGTGCTCACTCCTGGATGAGCCCCACTGCCACATCCTCCAGGGTGACTGATTCCTAAAACAGCACATGGGTTCTTACTAAATGAGCCCTGATCTGCAGTCAGACTCCAGAATTAGGTTCCAGGGGTCTCCATGGGGACCGTCCTCCCAAACCAGTTCCTTCTGGAGGTCATGCACTGAAAGAGGTCATGGGTCCCCTGGGGGAGGATAGAAAATGTTCTACACTTCCCCCCCTCCTTCTCTTTCTCTGTTGACGTGACCAGGAGAGAACGGACAGGACCCAGAGTACATAATTATCCCCCCGCAGCCAACCTGACTCCTCCAACCCCTTCACCATGACACCAGTGTTCACAGTCTCAGAAGGCATCCTCCCTGCAATGAAAGAGAAACCAAGGTAGAGTGAGGCGGGAAGCAGAGGACCAAGCAGGGGTCTGGCCCAGGTAATTCCACTGTCGTGGGCCTTCAGCAGGGCAGCCAAGGGAAACACCTTCTACTTTTCCTCCATCACCCTTATCGAGCTGTGATTTTTATATTTATTTGTTTAGATGACTTTGCCTCTCTCTCCAGCTACAATGTAAACTCTCCAAGTACAGCTCTGTGTCCACTCTTTTCAGGACTGCAAATCCTGCCACTGGTACAGCACTGATGCACACCAAGTAGTTTATACACTAGTGTTTGGCAAGCCTTTTCTGTAAAAGGCCAGATAGTGAATATCTTAGGATTTGTAAGCAATACAGCCTCTGCAGCAACTCTAACTATTGTTATAGCACAAAAAGAGCCACAGACAACACGTAAACAAGAGTGTTCCAATAAAACGTTATTTACGGAAACCAAAATTGGGTCAGATTTGGCCCACGAGCCATAGTTTGCCAACCCTTGCTCTATATCATGCGGGAGAATACATAAATCACCAAACTCCTTCCATTCTACCTCCTATACTTCTCTCAACATTCCTTTTCCAATTGCATGGTCATCAAGCCCCAGCTGCCATCATCTACACCCTGAACTTATTCAAGCTCCTCTGCATTCATTCTTGTCCATCCTAAACTCCAAGCTCAATCCAGAAACTGGTGCTCTGTCTAAATCACAAACAAAATTGTGCCACTCCCCTACTAAAAACTGTGATTCAGCAGTTTCCCTGTGGCCTTAAAACAAGGTCCAAAGTTGACCATGACCTTCAGGGTCCTGCCTTCGTCTCCAAGCTGGCTAATCCATTCTGAACTTTTTCAGCTTTCCAACTTTTTCAGCTCCTGGAACACACCACACTTTGTCCTGACCGAGGGATTATGCATGTAACTTGGGGTGGGGGAGGACAGCCTGGGACAACCTTTGAAGCCAAAATCAGTCAAAGGGAGAAATAAAGTGGGAGAAACCTGTTCTTGCTTATAAACAGTCGTCTACTTCTGCATGCCCATGTCTCTCGTGATCTGGCTGCAAAAAGGGACCAACCCAACCTCCCTGGTCCAGATATGCCCTCACTCCCCTGGCCCTTGTAATCACCAATTGATTTGGAGATGCACTAAGGCTGGGCGAGAGATTCCGGAAACATTGTAATTTTACCTGCAGTGTATCAGAATATTCTCTCCTCTGCACTCCTACTCCACACCCGACCCCTTGTAAAGCTACATAGAGCTGATCTTTTATGTTGACACATTTGTCCCTTTTAAGATGTTTTTCCTGACCTTCTCCCCAAGGTCTCCTGTTCCATGCTTCCATGTGACCCTTATGATCAATTTAAAAATCTATCTTCCCAGCTAGAGTAAAACCTCAGCAGGGTCCAGTGCTATGTCTGTTTTGATAGCACTATGTCCCTCTTGTACAGGGCCCAGTCCATCAAGGCCACACACCCCAATGAAAATGTGCCAAGCAATTAACACTCCCCAAGAATTCACTACAGCTGGCCTACAAAGGCACCTGCCTGCACACCCAGACACACAAAACAGCATAATACCACAAAAAAATCACATATAAAAATGATTTCAGTCTAGTAACGATAATGTTGCACATGTAATTGTAGATTAATGATACCAAAATAAAAAAAAATTACTTCAGAGTCCTATTCACATAAGTCACACACTAGATTTCAAATCTAACAAACAGCATTCATTCTTTCTAAAAAGACAAGGTGGACATATATTCTTTTTGAAGACAAACACTACACTCATAAAATTGAAATCTGATGTGTAATTTTCCTCCAGAATTAATTTTTTCCTCATTTCTCAGAAGTGAGCTTTAACCTTTATTTAAAAGAAAAAAAAAAGACATCCTATTTATGGCCACCTCAATTTAAGTTCCCCGTACTAACAAAGCTATGACATCTTTTTCCTGCAGTGCCATATTTTAAGCCTTGTGATTCAGGCTTCAGGTAATGGCTGGAGCCTTCCTGAAAAGAACAGAATAGTCTTACTTTTCCTTGATGATAAGACATGTGATGTAACTGAGAAGTGGCTTTTCTTCAGAGACCCTCCTCGTCCCAGTGAAAATGAAACATACAAAGTAAAAGCCACAAATTAAAAGCTCTTTTCAATGACAGAAAGAAAAGGAAGAAAGAGAGACAGAAAAAAAAAGGGGGAAAGGAAAAAGTAAACAAAAGTTAACAGGTCCTAAGCTAAGGAACCGCAAATCCTCACTCACCAAAAACAAATCTCCTGTCATCTAAGTCATCCCTTTATAGAGGGAACATTCCACTTTTTAAATTCACTTGACAAGTCCTTCAAATCAACTGGCACATGTAGACTCAGACCTAAGTCTCCAGTTGCAGAGCTAGATAATAGGAAATGTCCTGTGAAATAAAACGTGAGTTACTAACAAAGTTATCTTGCCTAAGGGAGATAGCTACTAGGGCCCTACAAATCAGGGAGAACGGGTAAGGGGCCGGCTAGTGTCACCACACTCCTGGGCTGAGGGGCCCGGCCCGCACTTCCCGATTTCCCTTTCCGTACAGGGATGAGGATCCTGTGTGCACGGCCGGGGCCGGGCTGGGGGGCGTACCTGAGCGCGTGGGGTCGGGGTCGGGGCCGGGGGTGTCAGTCCCGCCCGCCCGGATATGGGTACAGAAGGGCGAAAGCCTGGGCCGGGGCGGGGTGATGACAGTACTGCCGGCCCGACGAGGGTACCGGAGGGCGGGGGACTGGCCGGGGGGTGGGGGCGGGCGTCCGGCTGAGAGGCCGAGCTGTGAGGGCTGGGTCCCGGCCCTGCGGCCACGGCGAGAAGGGCGCACCTCGGCGCAGGCGGCTGTTCTAGGCCCTCCGGCTCCTCCCAGCGCCCGCCGAGCCTCCCCGCCCTCCGGAGGGGCCGAACTGCGCCTACAGACCCGCGGGAGACACTCCCACCGCAGGGCGCCCAGCGATCAGCACAGCCGCCGCCAGCCGCCGCCGCTGCCGCCGGCGCGCGACACGTCCGGTTTCCGGGCCGCTGGGAGCGGAAGTGGCCGTGGCTCCGGCTCTCGGGGGTCGGAGGTGCTTCATGCAGCGGCGGATATTTAACTCCTTCTTAATCCAGTCTCGGAGAAAGAATTCTAGCTTCGTTCCCGTGGGGACAAGGTCAGGCCCCGGGGCCGGGACGCACCGGACCTGGCGAGAATGTCGGCGGCGGGGCCTAAGCCCGCGGGTTTCGGCTGGGGGCGGGGCTTGCATCCCTTGGTGGGGAGTGGGGCGGAGCCTCACTGGCATGCTGAGAGGCCCAATATTTAATTTCCCTTCACCCTTTATTTACCCAGCCTCTCCCTTTCTCCTTTGATTTAATCCATTCCCCTACAAAAACATACCCATAGGTAAGATTTGTTTTTCAGGCTTTCTAATTTCCCCTAAAAATAGGATTATATATTTTATTTCTTCAACTTGCCTTTCTAAACATCTTTCTGTGTTGACAGTAACTACACTAGTTTGGGTGAGCATTTAATAATGTAGATAACTGTTGAATAACTCTGCCGTATAATTGAAACCAATATAATATTGTATATCAACTGTACTTCAATTTAAAACATCAAAATAAATAAAAATGGAGGAGAAAGTAAGAAATTTGGCATGGTTGAAAGTGAGTTCTTGAAGGATGAACATGAAGTCATCCGGAATGGTTAGTAGGAAACCTCCCAAGTAGGGGTGTAATGTGAGCAAAAACACAGGCATGGGGGAAATACATATTCCAGGAACACTACGTAATATGTTACGGCTAGAAATTAACCGTGTGTGTGTGTGTGTTAGTGTCACAAAAATAGACAAATAGATCAAAAAACAAAACAAAACAGAGCTCAGAGCTGACTCGAGCATGTATGT
The DNA here is from genome assembly GCA_032199065.1 of Smutsia gigantea. Lineage (NCBI taxonomy): Eukaryota > Metazoa > Chordata > Mammalia > Pholidota > Manidae > Smutsia > Smutsia gigantea. The sequence continues at coordinate 103,260 of JAVSCE010003926.1, read as the reverse complement.
GTCCAAGCACTTCAAGTTAATGGGGAAAGGAAACTGGTCGGGCAATTGGCTAAAGGAATAAGCTGTTAGAACCCTATTTGACATCATTTACAACCTGACGTGAAATCACCAAGCACAGAGCAGGCATATCTTAAACATTTGTTGGACGGATGGATAAATGAATAAATGTGAAGACCATGTTAACTCCCATTTCCACGCACTTATTACTAAATTTAGCTTAGTAATGAGTATTTTGGGGCTGAATTTCCAAGTGCAATAAGAAAATAATATATTTTAAAGTGACATGAAAAACAACTGGTTAATATATCTGTAGTATTTGCCTCAGCTTGTTATACCCTAAAGATTTAGACCTTCATCCATATCTCAGTCCTGTTTCATAAACCCAGCATTTGTAGCCACTTTGAATTTCTTATTCCTTAGTTTTCCCAGAAGGCGGCAGTATGGTGTAAGGACTAAATACTCTAGTGTCAAATAAGATTTCACCATCATCATCATCATAAAATGTTGTTCATAAGGGATCTTATTTGTGCCTTGCCATAATCCAAGTATAGTATTTCTAAATCTTATCAGAATAAAACCAAAAATAGTTAGAAGCCTTAAATTTTTTTGACAACTAAAGAATGGTTTATGTTAGGTTAGGCTCCCTTGGTGGGGTTGGGTGCTTGTGATTTGTTGGGGTTGCTCTCAGGAGACAGTGACGAAAGCAGGATTAGGCAGAGTTGAATGAAGCTGTGGGTTTAGCTGGAGTCAAGCGTTACCCTGACCCCACAGGGAGCCCTGAAGCATAAGGGACACCACAGAGATGCTCCCACTTGAGACGGGGCTGACATTTTATACCCGATCCCAGACTGTCATTGGCTGCAAGATGCTCCCTAAGGATGAGGGTCACAACTCCCCAGAGTAGCTCCTGTCCACTTGAAGGCAATTGTCTGGAGGGAAGGGCAGATAAGAGTGATCACAGCCAACTCACAATTGGGGGTTGGGGTTATAAAGAAAATTCCACTTATTCTTTAGGGGAAAAAAAACGCATTCATGGAATTAATGAAATCTGGTATTTTCTCCTTTGTTTAAAAAAATACATTTTCATGGAAATACTCCTAGGGATAGGGCAAGAAATGGGATCTAGGTGAGGCACCACCTAGGCATCCTCTATAGGGATCTCCAACACTTACATGAATTAAGCCTGACTGCAAAACTGGCTGCCATCATAATCCTTGAGACTGCAAAGAATGAAGAGTCACATGAAAGCCGCCCACCCCCAGCTTTAGGGGAAATCATCATTATTCTCAACACTAAAATGAAGGGGAAGTGGCATTCATATTCTGTGTAGCAATATTTGAGGGAATGGGTAAACAAAACCCAGAGAAAGATTTGAGCGCCGTAATGGGTGCTTCTGGGGCTCTACCAGGATCCCATCTTTCGCTTTGCTCGTCAGGTTATGTCTGCACCCCACTCCCAGAATGCACACTTGAAGGACTTGGCCAGGAGTAGAGCAGTGCTGGAAAGAGCACATGGTGTTCAGAGACGCATGAGCAGGGCAGGTGGGCAGCCTGAGAAAGAAGGGTGGGAGATGAGGCTGGAGAGTGGACTGGGGCCAGATAGGGTGGGCTTTGTGTGCCTGCTGAGCAGTTTAGCCTGCAAAAGTATCCATGGGGCTGTGAGGTAGAGGTGTGATGGGTTCAGATTCATGTTTCAGAAAGCTCTCCCGACCACAGGGCAGAGAATGGGATGGAAGGACAACCTGTTAGGAGACTATCAAAGTCATCTCAAATCAGATGCCTGTGAGTCAGAGAAATTGAATAACTCTTCCAAAGTCACACAACTAATAAAAGGCGGAGTCAAAATGTGCACAGAGGTGGCCTGACTCTAGAGCCAACACTGGAATAGCACTGGCCTGACCATTAGGAGGCACCACCTGTGTTTCTTGATCAATTCTTGCCTCTGTCTGCAGAGGACCACTAAGTAGAAAGAACAGAAAGCCCAGCTGCATGGCTTCTGAGCCAGTGGGAGGTTTTGAGCCCAACAAACTTACTATGCAAGACTCATGACCTTGACAACCCGAGAGCCAGCTAATTCCACCATGCTCCAACTACCCAAGGGAGTCCCACTGTTCATCTTACCTTGCTCACACAAGTACCTCTAACTGTCCCTGGAGTTGACTACACTTGCAGTCTTCCCTTGTTGACCTCCCATTTTTTCTTCAGTCCACTCTCTTCTGTCTTTCACCACCACCATCAACATCATTACTGCTACCACCATCACCTATCACCTCCACCACCGTCACCACTATTACCATCACCACCATCATCACCTCCACCACCACCATCCCTACTACCATCTCCACCATTTTCACTGCCATCATCACCACTACAGCCGCCTCTAGCACCACCAGCACAATCCCTACCATCATCATCACCTGTACCACAAACTACTATCTTCACCACTATCATCACCACCACCACCACCAGCATCTCCACCACCATCATCCTCCTCTCCACCATCACCATCCTTACCACTGGAACTGCTCTTGGTACAAATACAACAACCTCCTTGCTGCTCTGTCCTATGAGCATTTTTTAGTCTTAATCCAGTCTTACCCTCCACGACATCATACTCTGCTCATCTGCCCTCATTTGTCCAGCCACTGTAGCCCTGTCTCCTCTATTTGCTGCTCCTCCCCTCTATGATTTTTAAATTATTTACTCAGGCCTCTGTTCTCACTCACAATCTCTCCATAAAGGAAATCCATTACCATGACTACAATTACCGTCCATGGGCTGGGGGGAAAAGCCCTCTCTTTTGTGATCTAGACTTCATAAAAATGTATATTGACACCACAGCACCTCAAAATCAACTTACCCAAAACTTAATTCTACCTCTCCCTGAAAAACTTGTTGTTTCTCCAATGTCCCCTTTCTCTGTAACTCTGTATGGAAGAGACTGTCTTAATTTTGTTCACTGCTGTATTCCTAGAAAGTAGCATGGACCCTGTCAAATAATATTGTCCTAGTATTTGCTGGAGGGAAGGACTCAGAGGCCTATTCTCCCAAATCCTGCAATTGGTTTGGATTGTCCCAAATAACCAAATAATGTATCACCCTCTACTGGACTTTGAGACTCCAGATAGATCTGGTGAGTGCCAACTGCTATGGGGGAAAAAAGTCCTAAGATTTGTGAAAATGACTCCTCCAATAACTTTAGATGCCAACAGAGATACCCTAACTTCTGGCTTATCTGACTCAAAATCACAGAATTATTTAAGGTTTATTTTGACCCTAACGTCACTTCCTACTCCTCAGACAATGCTCTGTAACTAAAGGGCATTCCTTCCCTAGGGTCAACTGATTCTATCATTCCAAAGGCAATCAACAAGAGCTAGAAAAACCTACTACCAAAAAAGCATACGCAAACAAGTGCAGAAATGGAATCAAAAGTAAACAAATAAAAAGCAGAACTATGGGTCTCATGATGAAAGACAGGAGGAAGTGTACTTATCTCATAGAAATATCCTAAGTCAGCTGACATAGGCTACATGTGTCAATTCTAATGAGATTTCCTTGAGATAGGAAAAGTGGTCATCTTAAAATGTAGGAGAGATTCAAGAGCCGGCCGGCAAGGGTTACCTGCATGCAGGAATGAGAGGGCCGCTACTTCTTCTAGGTATGTTTAACCTTGGCAATGACTGTACCTTAACCTACCACCTATCAGGAGCTACTCAGTTCAACAGTCAGCTCTATTCCTTCTCCTCCTGCTCTGGTCTGAACACTCGTTTCCCCTTGGATTATGGCTTGCTTCCTCACCACCCTAATCAAATTATGCTGTCAAATACCCCTAAAATTTTCCTGATGGTCCAATCCAATGAGTTCTTCATCTCCCTCTTTACAGGTTTTGTTTCAAACTGATATCCTCTCTTCCTTGATAACTTCTGTGAACTAGCACCGCCATGGCTTTTTCTCTGCCTCTCTTGCTCTTCTTTCCTCCCCCTCCTTTTTCTTTTCCTTGGACCAAGAATATTAAGAACAACCAACATTTCTGAGCACTGACTATGCCTCTTCTACGTTATTAACCCATTTAATCCTCACAGTAGGCCCATGAGGTGGGTACTAATATTATCCCCATCTTACAGATGAGGAAACTGGGTCACAGAGAGATTGTGTTACTTGTCCAAAGTCACACAGCTTGTGAATGGATTCAAACCCAAGCCACCTGGCTCCAGATCTTTGCTATGAAGCTTCTTCCAAAGGATTCTGCCTGGGGTCTTCCTCTCTTTTTTTTACCCCCTCTCCCTAGAGGAATCTCATGATCCTCTAGCTTTTAACCATCCCTCTACACAGATGGTTCCCCAACATCCTTCCGGCTCCAAATCAAATAATAGAAATAGCCTCAGTATCATCCAAAACATGACATTTATTGAGCACCTACTTTAGCCTGTTGTCAGGCTAAAATGTCTTGATTTCATTGTCACTCAGCATCTCCACATTTACAGATGCAAAATAGCATCACAGGTTATGTATCACTTGTTCAAAGTCCCATAATGATTTACTTGCAGAGGCATGTGGTAGACCATAAAGTCTATCAAAATAATTACTTGAAGGAAAATTCCAAGTCTCCTCACCTTTGCAGACTCTTCCACACTATATATGAAAGGTGTCCAGCGGAATCACATTTAAATGAGAGAGTGTTCAATTTTTTGTATATTTATTATATCATAATAAACCTTTAAAAATGTAAAAGAAGCTCAAACAAGATGTTTCCTGCTTTGGAGCAACTGGAGGCCAAGTCCTGGACACTTCTGAGATGGACTATTTGTGGATTTCAATTACCCATGGAACTCTGCCCCCATCACTGGATGGAACAGGTGGTGTAATGGAAGGAGCACCAGGCCGAGGATTAGAATAGGATTGTGCTTAACATATTCCCTCACTTACATCATTATCCCAACCACAGGAGATAGGCCGTGCTGTCACCATGTTTCGTGTAAGGGGATATAAATTAAGTAACTTAATCAAATTTTCACAACTAGTGTCTGAGACACGACCTCTGGGGACTTGTTTCCTCATTGACCGAAAGAGTCAGGGGATGATTTCTAAAATCTCTTAGGACTTTGGGATGCTAGCACACTCATGACTCTTGGGAAATCCTAATTTAAGGTGCATACACCCGTTATTGACTATGGGGTTGCTGGTTGGGGGGGAAGGAGACCCTGAAGACTAACTTCAAGGGAACATGATGGTGTCCAGACTGCCTGAGATTTAAAAACTAGGGAACACTTTTCAGCCACATTTTACTTGTTGTATCTGTGGGCTTTCGTCGTCATTTGGGTAGGTGTAGCATAAATGCGGCTTCTGCAAATTAATCATTATACAAAACTCAGGGGAAGGGAAATTTAACTTTATTAGGAAATATGCCAGGACACTGCCATGAAGCAGTTGACAGCCCAACTGAGTATATAATCATTAGACAAACACAAATATTCAAAACACTCCATGAACGAAGTTACATGATGACAGGGCACTGACCCAGCACCCTCTCTGGGGAAGGGTGGGAGCATGGGAGGATGGACGACAGCCCCCCAAAGATGACAATGAACCAATCCCCTGGACCCTGTGAGTTTGTTACCTTACATGTGTAGGGGAGGAAAAAATTTTCCTCTACCGTCTTGGGGTCTCTAACTGGGAATACAAATTAAAACGATAGAAGACAGATTAATAGGAAAGAAGCATACAAATCTAGTTAAATTGTAATGGGTAGCCTTCACAAGAGAATGAAGACCCAAGGAAGTGACCAGAGCACAAAGCTTTTACACCTTTTAGACAAAGAAATGATAAATCTGTGAAGAAATTACAAGATAAAGGGGCTTGGGCAATGGCCAGTAAATTGATCAGGAGATATATGGGAAGGAAAACTAGTGAAAGAGAATGGGTTATTTTACTAAGTGTATTTGTACAGATCCATTTCCAGCCTCTGGCACCAAGGATGTTCTTGTCCTGGTACAAGGAGGCCCCTTTCTCATGGGAAACTTTACAGCCTGCTTTTAGATAGGAAAAGGGTAGGTCAGAAAGCCCTTCCTGCATCTGCTGTCTCTCAAATGCCTTCAGCTCAAAATAATCAATGTGTCAAAGTGGCATATTTTGGGGGTGGCATGTCCTGAATTCCCTCACATGGTCAAAGGGACTTTGCAGGTATATATTAAACCTAGGATCTTGCAATGGGGAGATTATCCTGGATTGTACAAGGGAGCCCAATATAATCACAAGGGTCCTTCTGGGAAGGAAACAGGAGACCAGAAAGGAGAGAGGCTGCTATGTTGCAGGCTTTAAAGATGGAGGAAGGGGCAGTGAGTCAAGGAATGTGGGCAGCCTGCAAAAGCTGGAAAAAGCAAGGAAATGCTAGGCTCCCCTAGAGCCCCCCAAAGGAATTGCTGTTGTTTTAAGCCACCAACATACTCACAGTTCTGAAGTGCCAAGGAAGCCGCCTGACCAAGGTCCACACACTGGGAGGAAGCCCAAACTACCCCAGACCCTGAGAGTACATGAAGGGACAGCAATGCCCAGCCAGTGTCCAGCTACTCCAGCCCCAACTGCCACCGTGTAAGAAACCCTGAACCAGAAGCACCCAAGCGAGACTTCCCCAGATCCCTGAATCGCTGAAACTGTGAGAGAATAAAATGAACACTGTTTTGAGCCACTACATTTTGTGTTGGTTTTTACACAGCAGTGGGTAACGGACGCGCAGCCTTTGGAGAATTTGTTGGGCTCTTTCCTCAGTTGTTTCGTGTGTCTCCCCTCTGCTTCCCTGGTCCAGGGCTCTGCCTTCTGCTGCATGTCTCAGGAGTTGGGGCTCAGAAGACCAAATGTAAGTGTTCAAAGCCCAGCTTTTCCATAGCCAGAGACCAGGGAGGGCATAGACCGCAGGTGTGCCTGGGACCATGCGTGTCCTCCCACAGGCTACAGACAAGGGGCTTGTTCTGGGAACAGAATTTGGGCAGGCTTGCTCGTGTAATTCTTTTTAATGAACATTTCATTGAATTTGGGTATCTTTTCATTTATTTTTTTGTTTTACTGTTATTTGTCTACTTGTGTGTCTTTAGTAACCACAATGTGCCCAATGTAGAAATAGAACAGTGAATAAAAAAACACACTGTCTCATATATTGAACATTCTAGTGGGGAAAAACAGAGAATGATGGTAGTCCCTTCATTCTGACCATAAGCAGAATAACAGAAAGTTCCCATTTCCCTCAAACCCTGCACAGTTCCCAGATTTCCCCACTAGACCCAAAGCTGGAGATATTTCCTTAGCCCCATTATTTCCATTAATTCATTCCCCACTGGCCTCAAATTAATAACTTTAGTGTATCTCTTTAAATGAAGTTATACATAGGACTACAGAGCTCTCGTGTACCCTTATCAGAATATACCTCCGGTAATACCCTACACATTCAAAATTTTATAATCATAGCTGACACATTATGTGCCAGGTACACCCAATGCATTTCATATGTACTGATTCACTTAATCCTCACAATAACCCACTTCACAGATCAGGGAATTGAGGCACAGAAAGATTAAGACACTTGTGCAAGGACACATAGCTAGTAAGTGGTGGAGACAGACTCAGACTCAGGCTCCAGGGTCTTAACCAACTCATTCCCCTTTTGCAAATTCTGCAGTGGTTTTGAGAATAGCACAATTACATTGCATTGAAATTTTGTGTCAAAATCAACATCAATCTCTGTCCTTTATCAGGACAGGAGTCACACTTTCTGTAACTTGGATTCGATATCTCTAATTTTTTAATCTCTAATTTTTTATTGAGATCTCATAAAAGGAAAAAGGTGCAGGCTTCCTCAGTCTTTAAAGACCTGCTCAGAGGCAATGCCAAATGTTAACAGGAGTTTTTGACCCCAGTGATGTTTGATCTGCCGCTCTATTCCCCACAGCTCCCTGTCTCCGGTGCCCCTTAAATGCTTCCTGTGTCAATGACACTTACTGTACCTGCAATCCTGGACACACTTCTGAATCGGGGCAGGAATTCTTCACATTCCCCTTCAAGATATGTAAAGGTAAAAGGGGCTATTTTCAAATCACTCAGAGTGGGGAGTGGATGAGGGGCAACACAGGGGCTCTGGGGAGTTGGGTTCCCAATAATCTGCAATGCTGAAAACTACTAACTCAACCTTCACAAAAATGAAATGCTCTCATGAAGTCATACAGAGGGCTCTTCCGGAACCTAGCCAGGTCTCAGCTTTCCCCTCTATAGCACAAGGATGTCCATGCTGGCTCCATGAGAGGGCTAAGGGTATTGAATAAGGTAATGAATGACAGTACTTCATAAATTATAAAGCATCATAACAATGTGGGTTTTTTTTTAAGTTAAGCGGGAGAATATTCATTGAAGTCATAGTAAGGAGAGACTATAAGCTAGGGCAGAAACATTTCTAATATAAAGTCTTATGGTCATCTAAGATGCAAAATGAAGTCTCAATTCAATAATTAAAATGTCCAATCACATGGAAGAATAAACACTCCAGACTTGAGTTAATATTGGTTGTTCACCTCCCCTACTTCAAGCTCTCTCCTGGTTGGAAGCCTGTAGTCAAGAGTAGGGGGTGTTTGGTTTCTCACCTTTTTGCCCATGAACATTCTACTTTTCTTCACCCAATCTTGCTAGGATTAGAACCCAGCAGGGAGAAGAGGAAAGCGGGTCAGGGAGGTATCTACTTGACTGGTGCTACTGTTTCTATTTAGCATCAGTGTTCCTGAGACAGAGCACTTTCTATCATGACAGCCTTTGTGGATTCTTTGAAGAAAATTCCCCTCCCTGCTAATCACTCCCCTGAAATTTCCCTGTTAATAGCAAATTCCTCCCTATGCCTTCCTCATCCTGGAGGAATCCTGCGTCCCCTCCAGCTCCTCCCTGATGAAGTAAGTCCAGTCGGTTCTCCAAGGGACCATCTTGGACAGAACCTAAGCAAACCCCTGCCAGAAGTCTCACACATGACCCACCTCTAGTTCTTGGGAAATAGTAACTCACCCTTTGCTCAAGAAACTTAGGATGGGAAGGTGGAATAGATATCTCTTCTTGGCCCCACTGCAAACCAGTTAATCATCATTTAGATTTTTCAAGGCAAAGTAGGCACCAGTCAGCTGGGTCCCCACAAAATGCAGGGAATGTGTAATTTGCTCAACTCCTTAAAATCCCTCTCGGATTGAGATCAAGAGGAAAACACCTACATACACTTCTCCTCTTGTATGGGGGTGGATGGGCTCACAGCATAGCATCAGGTCTCTCCAAATAAATCAACTCCTCCCCACCATGGGTTGTATATGTATATATGTGTATCTGTCTTTGTCTCTCTGACTCTATATATGGCACTGACTGATTTTATTCATTCATCAATTTCTCCATATCTTTATTTATTTTTATCCTCTAAATCTTTCCTCTGTTAGTGTGTGCTTATTTTTGTGATATTCAGTTCCTCCTCTATCCTTACTTATTTTTTATCTACTAGTTCTTAGAGAAGTAAATTGAATATCCAGATTATATTTTGTTTGTTATTGCTTCTTACACGTCTACTTATTCTTTTTCTTTCTGTATTTATCTATATTGTTTGGTGCATACATATTTATGACTGGGATGTAATTTTCTTCGTAAAATGTGTTAGGTATCAATACATGGTGTCCCACTTCACCATGTGTACAACTTTAAACCTTAAATTCCACTGAATCTCATATTTAATATGGCACATTGTTTTCTTTTAATTCTCCTAGTATCTTTCTGTGCCTCCTTTTATTTTCCACATTTATCAACCTCTTGAAAACAGCATATAGCTTGAGTATCATTTTTTAGCCCAATGTTCCAGTTATTTATTGCTGCATATATAACCCTAAATTTATTGACATACAATAATTTTATGATGCTCATAGGTTCTTTGGACCAGGAATTCAACAAGGCACAGCAGAGATGGCTCTTCTCTGCCCCCATGATATCTGAGGCCTATGCCAAAAGGCTCAAATGGCTGAAGGTTGAAATTATCTGAAGGTACTCTTATGTCTAGTGCCTGGGCTGGGCTGACTCAAACACAGATATAATATGAAATTGTCAAATGGAGTTCCTATACCAGATTCCTCCATGCAGCTCAAGCTTCTCACAGTCGATGGCTGAATTATGAGAGGGTATGTTCTACACAGAGCTTCCAGAGAGTGACCAAGGCAGAATTAGTTACATGTTTTTTATGGCCCTATCTCAAATTCCCACAGGGTCATTTCTGCAACAGTCTGTTGACTGAAGCAGTCACAAGCCCATTCAGACACAAAGGAATAAAACAGTAAACCTATATATCAATGAAAATTGTGTCAAATAATTTGGAGGCCATGTTTTAAAGCTGCGACACACTGTCTACTGGTCTCTATTTTAATAGATTTCCATTTATATTTAGCATATAGTAGTCCATTTGTATAGTGTAATGACTGATGTAGTTTACTCCCTCCACCTTACTTTACATTTATTATTATTTTTTTAAAGTTAATTTTGATATCATTAATCTACAATTAAATGAGCAATATTACGGTGATTACACTACCCCCTTCATCAGGTCCCCCCCACCAACCCCATTACAGTCACTGTCCATCAGCATAGTGAGAACTTTACATTTATTTTTAATTTTATGTTTTTTTTAATTTCCTCATTTGTCTTTTTTGTATTTGTGTTTGATCAAATCACTGTTAACTCCATTTTTTCCTTTATTGGGAAGTTCTTCTATACTTTTTAATCTCATTAATGGTTACCATCTCTTAATTTCATAATAAAACACGTTTCTTTCCTATTATTTTAAAAACTCATCATTTATTTCCCCTACAAGGATGCATTTTTTTCCATATCAAGAAGCTTCGTTTCATACTTGCTTCCCACCCCCAGTAGAGATGAGATCTTTAAAATACTCTTATTTCAGTCCTTTCCTTTCTTCCTCTGCCCTCCCGCTGCCCCCATGAGTATTAATTTTATCTCAAGGTTCATTGTTCACCCATGCTTCCTCTTCCTTTTCTTCTTCCCCCAAGCTGAGGTTTCTGTACTTGCTAATTTCATATTTGTTAGAGCAAAGGAAATGTGAGATTATGCAATAATAGAGAAATTACTTCTGCACCCAATTTGAAGAACACAGGCAAGAAAGCAACAAATTGACTCTTTAATATCAAGAGTATGTTTTCCACCAATGGGAGATACTCTTGCAGGTTCCCATATTTCCCCATGTCCCATGTTGGAGTCCACACCAGGGTTTTGGAGCTACATAAGCTCCAAATGTGAGACCAGGATCCAGAACAGACCCTTTAAAATATCCTGTAGAGGTGGTTTGTGGGAGGCAAATTCCCTCAACTTTTGCTTGTCTGGGAATTGTTTAATCCCTCCTTCACATTTAAATGATGATCATGCTGGATACAGTATTCTTGGTTCAAGGCCCTTCTGTTTCATTGCATTAAATATATCATGCCATTCTCTTCTGGCCTGTAAGTTTTCTGTTGAGAAGTCTGATGATAGCCTGATGGGTTTTCCTTTGTAGGTGGTCTTTTTTCTCTCTCTGGCTGCCTTTAATACCCTGTCCTTGTCTTTGATCTTTGTCATTTTAATTATTATGTGTCTTGGTGTTGTCCTCCTTGGGGCCCTTGTGTTAAGAGATCTGTGGGCTTCCATGGTCTGAGTGACAATTTCCTTCCCCAGCTTGGGGAAGTTATCAGCAATTATTTCTTCGAAGACACTTTCTATCCCATTTTCTCTCTTCTTTTTCTGGTACCCCTATTATGTGAATATTGTTCCGTTTGGTTTGGTCACACAGTTCTCTCAATATTCTTTTATTCCCAGAGATCCTTTTGTCTCTCTCTGCCTCAGCTTCTCTGTATTCCTGTTCTCTGATTTCTATTTCATTAACAGTCTCTTGCACCTCATCCAGTCTGGTCTTAAGTCCTTCCATTGATTGTTTCATTTCTGTTATCTCCCACTGGACTTCATCCCTTAGCTCTTGCATATTTCTCTACAGCTCCATCAGCATGGTTATGACTTTTATTTTGAATTCTTTTTCAGGAAGATTGGTTATATCTATATCGCCAGGCCCTCTCTTTGGCATTGTTTGAGTGGTTTTGGGCTGGACCAGGTTCTTCTGCCTTTTCATGGTGATAGAAGTGATTGCCAGCAAGTGGCGTGTGTGTCAGCTTGGAGAACAAAGTCCCTTCCTGCTTGCTGATCTCCTTACCCTTCTCCACTGCCTGTGCCTGTTACCCACACACAGGGACCAGTCTCTGGGTTAACTTGCTGAGCTGCTGTGGGCAGGGCGGCCCTCGGGATGGCCTAGGGCACTGCCAGGGGTCGCAGGCTCGCTGCGTGTGTTCTCCTGCAAGAACAGCGCCCCTTCATTCCTTCCCGACCTTGCGCCGGCTTCCTCTGCCTGTGCCGGGCAGCTGCGCGTAGGCAGCAGCCTCTGGTCCTGTCCAGGTTAGCTGCGCGCTGGGAGAAGACTCTGTGTGGTTGCTGTGGGTGGGGCTGCTTTCCGGCTGGTCCACAGCAATGGCGGGTCAGCCGTTTTGCTTCCAGTGCCGGCTTGGGGGAATGAACAGCAGACTGCTTATCACCATGAGGGGCTTCGGAGCTGCTTTGCCACCCAGGGCTTTAGGATGCCTGAAGTTCCTTAAGATTCCCAGCCTGCTGGGCTGAGTGTGCCGGGACGATTTTGTCCACCTGTTATACCCTTGTGTTTTTAAGACTTTAAAGTGCCCGCTTTTCTTTTGTCCCAGGGGAGCCAGCTGTGGGGGCCCCGCTCGCAGTCTCCATCTCGGATTTTACTTTTCCTTTCCTCTAATCTCCAGTACACCATGCCGTGTGTGTCTGTGCTCCCGGTGCAGATCACCAGGGCTGGTTATTTAGCGGGTCTGTGCTTCCACTCCCTCCCCGCTCTGAATCTTTTCCTCCCGCCAGTGAGCTGGGGTGGGGGAAGTGCTCGGGTCCCACCAGGTCACGGCTCCGTATCTTACCCGCTTCGTGAGGCACTGAGTTCTCGCAGATGTAGATGTAGCCTGGCTGTTGTACTGTATCTTCTGGTCTCTCTTTTAGGAATAGTTGTATTTGCTGTATTTTCAAAATATATATGGTTTTGGGAGATTTCTGCCGCCCTGCTCATGCCGCCATCTTGGGCCTCCCCCCAGAGAAGGATTTCGAGCAGAGAAGTGTCATGATCACTTTGTTATAGGTAGGTCATCTAGCAGTAGTAGGGGAAAGAATTTAAGTGGGCAGCACTGAAGGATTGGGGATCAAGTAGGAGGCCACTGAACAGCTTAGATGAGAGACGGTGAGGGCTCGGCCAGCCCAGGGAGGGTCCAGTGACTCACCCCCATCCTCGGTGTATCCTGTGCACGCAGCTATGCAGGACAGGGCGTCCAGAGGTGGCTGCCCCAAGGCTCTGTCCTCTCTTGCCACCCTTGAGTTCCGACTGGGCTGCTCAAATACTCAGGCGGCTAGTCTGCAGGGTGAAGGGGCAGCGGGTGACACGGCTGCTTTGTAGGGTCAGGTGAGGTCATGCCTGCTGGTGGGGCAGGAGTCCACTTCAGAGCCGCCAGACAGCGTTGCCCAGTTTCACTTTGTGCATTTTCTGTGAGCCCAGCCGGTGCTGAGGACACTGGGCCCCAAGGGGGGCACAGGAAGGGTGCCCAGCAACAAACAGAGGAGAGCCTGGACCCTAGGAGGGCAGAGGCAGCCTGGTTCTTATGAGAGCCTTTGGCAGGGGGAACCTGGGTGGAAGAGAATGTGATGGCAGAGGACGCTGTATAGCTTCAAAGGCTGGCTTCAGATGCCTGATTTCCACTCATGCTTGGAGCAGGTGTGGGCTGGAGTCTCCCTGGGCCCCAGGCATACTCCCTAAAGGGAGGGAGCAGAGTGGGGTGGGGCCTAGGCAGCCTGGGAGGTCCTAGGGGGCCTCTGGGCCTCGATGGAAGCCACCTATGGGCTGCTGGGGGGAGGTTGGCCTCCTGGGTGCACGGGTCTCAGGGGTGGGTAAGCAGCTCCCTGCAGAGCGCATCCTGACCTGTACTGCCCCTCTGCAGCCCCTAGGTGAAGCATTCCCGCACCTGGCAGGCCCGGCCTACGGCCCCCATGGAGGGTGCCTTGCAGCTGCTGAGCCAGGAGGGCCACAGTGTGTCCCACAACTCCAAGCGGCACTATGATGACGCCTTCGTGGCTATGAGCCGCCTGCAGCAGCACGGCCTGCTGTGCAACATGGTCCTGCATGTGGCGGCCAAGGAGATCCGAGCACACAAAGTGGTGTTGGCCTCCTGCAGCCCCTTCTTCCATGCCATGTTCACAAGCAAGTATTGCCCCTTCAGTCTGGGCCCTCGGGAAGCTCTGTGGGTCTCCCAGGACAGGGAGCAGCCTGACCTGCTGTCCCCACAGATGACATGGGTGAGCCAGACACACATGACACTGCATGACATAGACCCCCCAGGTGCTGGACAAGCTCATGCAGTTTGTGTACACGGTGAGATTGTGGTCGGTGAACGCAATGTGCAGGTGAGGCTGCCTCATCCCTCACATCCCATGCCTCGTGCCTCAGCTGTCCCCATGTCCCAGTGACCCCTATTCCTCTCCTGTCCTTCAGTTCCTCACACCCATGTCCCTGGCCCTCTGCCCCAACTTGCCCCACAGACTCTGCTCCCAGCTGCCAGCCTCCTGCAGCTGAATGGCGTTCGCGACGGCTGTTGTGAATTCCTGCTGCATCAGCTTGACCCCTCCACCTGTCTGGGCATCCAGGGCTTCGCTGACACACACTCATGCCGCGACCTGCTCAAGGCAGCACACAGGTACGTGCTGCTGTAGCACTTTGTGGACGTGGCCAAGACGGAGGAGTTTATGCTATTGCCTCTGAAGCAAGTAACATGCCAGCCAGGGTGCAGCCTCAGCCCTGACCGCGTCCCTGGACCCCAGACCAAACCCTTGGACCCCTGCCTCCGTCATCTCTGCCTTAGCAGCAGGCCTTATTCCCAGCCTCTGACTCACGTCTAGCTCCACTGTTCTTCCCCTGGGTTCCTTTGCTCTGTTCCCATTTTTCTGACCCACCCAAGCCTTCAGCCTTTGACCCTTGACCCCTTCCTGTTCTGACCACATCCCTGCCTACTTCCCCCAGTCCCAGTTTGCACATCCCCAGGATTGCTCTGGACCTAGTCCCGCAGAAACTGGATCTGTGGCTCCCCAGCATGCTAGGCCCCTCCTCATAGGAACACTGGGGCCCCCATTGTACTCTCCCTCCCGGCACCTTCAGGGCTCTCTGGGCCCCCAGACCCTCCCCAGATCTCAGGCCTGAGAGTCCCATCCCCAGGTGCTGGAACTGGTCTCTAGCGACAGCCTGAACATGCCTTTAGAGGAGGACAGCTACCGCGCTGTCCTGAGCTGGATCAAGCACAACGTGGATGCTTGGAGGCAGCATGTCCCCCAGTGAGGCCAATCCCTGGGGCTGCCACGTGGTCTGGGGGGATGAGCTGGGAGCCTGGGTGTGCCTGGGTTCTTCCATGTCCAGAGACATGCCCCCTGCCACTCTCCCCAACAGGGGGGGATGCAGACACGTGTCTCAGGAAGGACCCAGAGTATCTGAGGGGGTTCTGGGGGCCAGGGCCTGTCACCTGACCATTGCACCCCTGCACCCAGCTGATGAAGTGTGTACGCCTGCCCCTACTGAGCCGGGACTTCCTGCTGGGCCATGTGGATGCTGAGAGCCTGGTGAGGCACCACCCTCATTGCAAGGACCTGCTCATCGAGGCCCTCAGGTTCCACCTGCTGCCCGAGCAGAGGGGCGTTCTGGGCACTAACCGCACACGGCCCCGGCACTGTGAGGGTGCCAGTCCTGTGCTCTTTGCTGTGGGTATGCCCGCCTGTCCTGCCCCTCACACCCCTGCCCTGTGCCTTCTCTCCATGAGTCCAGCACATGCCCACCGCACCCTACCTGGTCACATCCGGCACCCACCCCACAACTGGTCCTCTGTGCCCCTCTGACCCCGTATAGTATGACACATTCACCAGCCTCCATCCCGAACCACCCTGGAACCCCTATGTCATTGACTTTGAGCTGTGCAAAAGCCTCCAGCCCATTGCCTCCCTGGGCCCCTCACCCTACACCATCACTGCTCCCTCCCTAGGTGGTGGGAGCCTGTTCACCATCCATGGGGACTGTGAAGCGTACAACACGCACTGACCTCTGGCACGTGGTGGCCTCCATGTCCACATGCTGGGCCCGGGTAGGCGTGGCAGCAGTTGGGAACCGCCTATATGCCGTGGGCAGGTAAGCATGGAGGTTAGTCTCCGGTAGGGCTCAGCAAGTGCCCGCTGGGCCAGCCCTGACCAGCAGTGGATCCCTCCCCAGTTACGATGGGACTTCAGACCTGGCCACCGTAGAGTTATACGACCCTGTGACCAACATCTGGCAGCCTGAGGTGTTCATGGGCACGAGGCACAGCTGCCTGGGTGTGGCTGCCCTGCATGGTCTCCTGTGTGCAGCCAGTGGCTACAGTGGGGCCTCCTGCCTCAACAGCGGGATTCAGGGCTGGGTGGCCTTTCAGGGTTGGCTCGGTGGCAGGTGTGGCTGCATCAGGTCTACAGAGGTCACTCTTAAGGAGAGCAAAGAGGGATCTTGTCTGACTCAAGTCACCAGGGTTCCCTATGCCTCTTCATCTGTGCCCACCCAGCTGCCCCTTCTTTTCATCTCTGGGGTCCTTCCCATCAGTCCAGGGGCTGAGCGCAGGTGGATACTTTCTTGGGATCATTCAGGCAGCCAGTGGCCTGTGCCCACCCAACAGGCCCTGACTCTTACTCCACTGGGGTCAGTTCCTGTGACTGCCAGCATGGGGTTCTAGTCATTCCACAGGGAAAGGGCAGGTCCTGGGGCCAGGGCAGCCTTTCTGCCACCACTCAAGGTCGGCGGCATTTCTGGCGTCCACAGTGCTGAGCGCTATGACCCTCTGATGGGAACATGGACGTCTGTCGCTGCCATGAGCACCCGGAGGCCATACGTGCGTGTGGCTGTGCTCAGTGGGTGACAGGGCCTGTTTTGTGAAGTGCCCACCCTGGAGTCTCCGCACACAGCAGGCACACCACGGGCATGTCGACTCCCCGCGGATGGGTACCTGTATGCCATGGGTGGTCATGACAGCTCCTCACACCCGGCCACCGCAGAGAAGTATGAGCCCCGAGTGCGAAACACACCCTAATCACATATTCCTCTTCTTGTGAGCCTCTCCTTTTTTCTTCTTTTGGTTACTTGTCTTTTTAATTGAAGTATCCGAAGAGCCTCTTGAGGTTCTCACCCAGAGGGTCAGCTCTCAACATCGCACCCCTGTCCTGCTGACACCCGTTCTGCAGCAGGCGTCTGCACTGTGGAGGTGGAGGGAGGCTGGTGATGGGTCTGCCTGGGCCCTCCACTGCAGGTGGACGCACGGGGTGGCCTCCATGCTGAGCCGATGCAGCTCAGCAGGCGTGGCAGTGCTGGAGGGGCCCTCCACGTGGCCGCTGGCAATGATGGCACCAGCTGCCTCAACTCCGTGGAGAGGTACAACCCCAAGGCCAGTGCCTGGGACAGTGTGGCGCCTATGAACATCCAAAGGTGTGCCGGTCCTTACTCCGCAGGCCAGGAGTGTCCCCCTGTCACCACCACAGTGGGTTTGCCCCTTCCAGAGACTGACATGTGTCCCAGGGCTTCACCCTGGGTCAGATGCCTGCTCCTCCTCACATCCCTGTCTCCACCTTCCAGAGGCCCAGCAGCCCTGTGTCCCCGCCCCCGAGGC
The DNA here is from genome assembly GCA_032199065.1 of Smutsia gigantea. NCBI lineage: Eukaryota > Metazoa > Chordata > Mammalia > Pholidota > Manidae > Smutsia > Smutsia gigantea. The sequence goes on along the minus strand of JAVSCE010003926.1, from coordinate 85,451 downwards.
TCCTCCCACGGCGCTGCCCCGCAGCCCTGTGGCTCCACATGCGGTGGCCTGCTCACCCGGCCCCTGGCCCCCAGGAACATGAATGACCTGTGGCCATGGATGGATGGATGGATGCTGGTGGGGGCAACGATGGCAGTTCCAGCCTCAACTCCATCGAGAAGTACAACCAAGGACCAACAAGTCGGTGGCCACGTCCTGCATGTTCACGTGGCGCAGCTGCGTGGGTGTGGCAGTGCCAGAGCTGCTCCAATTCCCAGCGCCGTCATCACCCATGCTGTCCATGTCATGCACCAGCTTCTTATTAACGTATCATTGATATACGCTCTTACAAAGTGCCCCCTAAAGATAGGATCTATCCAAGACCAAGAAAGACAGACTAAACAAGACTGTATTAGGGTGTGCTGAGCTGATGTGACAAAGAGATCCAGTGGTTTAACAGGATGGATCTTTATGACTTTTTGGGTTAACAGTCCAGAGATGAGCAGTCCAGGCTGGCAAAAGGATTGAGAGTACTCATATTCTTTCCATACCATTGTACCACCCCCTAGCATCTTGTCTTCACTGCATGGTCAAAGCTGGGCTGCTGCCATGCTGCATTCGTATGGGGGGGAGGGGGAAGGGAGTCCAGAGCATTCATCTGGAGCGCAGGATGAACAGAGGATAGATCTATTCATTATAGGCCATGGTGAAGTTCCAGCTTACATCCAGAGGCCTGAGGCCCAGGAATGGCTGATGTTTCAGTTCCAGTCTGAAAGAAAACAGCGATGTCCCAGCTCAAGGCAGGCAGGCAGGCAGAAAGGAGGATATTCTTTCTTCCTCATACTTCTTGTTCTATTCAGGCCTTTAAGTGACCACATGAGGCCCATCCACATCAGAGAGGGCGACTGACTTCACTCCACCCTCCCATTCAAATGTTACTTTCCTCCAGACACACCTTCGCAGACACACCCAAAATGATGTTTGACCAAACAACTGGGTACTCCGTAGCCCAGTCAAGTTGACATGTAAAATTAGCCATCACACTCTGCAGGACTGATTTGCTCACCTGTAAGATGGAGGTAATAATGGCACCCACCCTTTGGATGGATGGGCAGTTTAGACGAAATAATATATGTGGAGTTCCTGACCCAAAGTACATGTTCCATCCGTATTATCCATTGTTATCTCCAGCAGACTGACAACATTTATGTGATATGTCATCACTCTTTAGACAATAACCTCTTGAGGGCAAGAATCTGACCAAGCCCACACTGGGAGTTCAATAAATGGTCATCAAAGTCATGAACAAACAATCATGTAATCAACTGAAACATTTCATTACAAAATTTCATGCCCAGTTTCCTCAAAACGTTAAACAGAATTATGTTTATGATGCAGAAACTCTGCTCCTAGGAATATACCCAAGAACACTGAAAACAGGGACTCAGGTAGATATTTGCACACTTATATTCATGGGACACTCAATTCACTGTAGCCAGAACACAGAAACACTGACAAATGTCCATCAGCAGATGAACAGATGAACAACATGTGGTGTGTCCATGCAGTGGAATATTATTCAGCCATGAAAAGGCACAAAGTCCTGATTCATGCTACAACATGAATGAATCCTTGAAACATTATGCTTACTGAAAGAAGCCAAACACAAGAGATCACATAGGTGTACAATTCCATTTATATGACATGTCCAAAACAGGCAAATCCATAGAGACAAAAATCAGATCAGTAGTTGCCAGTAGTTGGGGAAGGGTGATGGGGAATGACTTCTCATGGAGACAGGGTTTTATTTTGGGGTAATGAAATGTTTGGAACTATATAGAGGTGGTGGTTACACACTGTGAGTGTACTAAAATGCCAGTGAATTGTGTACTTTAAAAGGGTGAATTTTATGTTGTGTGAATTTCCCCTCAGTTAAAACATTCATTGCCAAAAAAAGGTGCAAGTCATCATGTCTGGTGCGAAGTCACCGGACACTACAATAGCAATTGCGAAGGTCAGATACTTTGACACCCATTCTGTACAAATGGATTTAAACAAAGATTTCAACTGTCATTTAGGAAAAGAGAGATTTTCTATATCAGGCAGGGAGTTGGGAGGCTGCTCGTAGACTCGCAAGCTCAGCTCAGAATTTCCATGAAGACTCAGACTGAAAGAGCAGAAGACCAAAGAGGTTTAGTCTAACTGCGGTTCTGAACGTTCCTCCAGCCCTTTTTAAATATCACTGTGCTTATAAATCTTTGGCATGACAGCATTTTCCTCTGAAGAGCATTCATTCGGCCCATGAACATTTACTGAGCACCCACATTTGCCAAGGGCAGTTCTAGGCGCTGCAAAACAGCTGTGAACACGACAGTGTCCCTGTCCCAATGGGACTTGGTGTCCACCACTTCAGTATACCCATGAATCCTCTGGGGAGCTTGTTGAAGTGCAGATCTGGACTGAGTACACCACGTTCCTAACAGGCTGTATGCGATGCTGATGTTGTTGGTACAAGGACACTTTGAGTACAAGGATGTGGGGATCAGCATAAACATAGTCCTTCAGATCACCTATATTTCAGTTTTTAAAACTCCGCCTTGGACCTTCATTCTTCTCCAGCTACTCCAGTCTCTGATATCCTTCATAGATAAATTTCTTGATTTAAGAAGGACAGTTAAAGTGCCCTGGAGCTGTAACTCTGCTTCACAGTTTCTGATCTTTGGCCCCATTGTCGTTTGAGACTGGGTCATGTTTCACTGGGGACTGTCCCCTGTATTATAGGACGTTGAGTGGCACCTCTGGCCTCCACGTGCTAGATACCAGTAGCACACCTCAGTGGTGACAATCCAAATGTCTCCAGACATTACCAAATGTCCCCTGGGGGTCAAAACCGCCTCCAGTTGAGAACCACTGGTTTATTTCTAGCAACCTTACCATTTCGTTGGTAAAAGATGTTCCGAATAACTAACCCTTATCTAGTGTTTACCAGGTGCAAACACCGTTCAAAAACATAGCATCTCTCAACTCATTTAGTCTCTCCAAAAACTCTGTGGGTCCCATTACTGCCCCATCCTCAGATGGGGAAACTGAGGCAGGGGTGACAAAGTGATTTTCCCAAGGTACCACAGCCGGTGAATGGTGGGGTTAGGTTTCGAACCATGTCCTTTGGCTCCAGGACCTGCTTTTTGTGCAAGTACTTCCTGAGGATGTGGGATCTATAAGACTGAACTTTTTTTTTGATTCTTTCCATCTTCAAAGCTGCAAGGGGTTGTTAAGGAATTCGAGTCACTTCTCACCAATAAGACTCTATGGGAAACGATAGAGAAGAGAGAAATTACATCCAGGGTGACATCTGTTCTCCAGGAGGTAGAACGGAATGTTCTAAAAACTGCCTTGAACTCCCCAGAGCAAAAAATCCAGAAAGTCCGAAATAGTGCTGTAGGTAAGTAGGCAGTTCAGCCTGATACACACCAGGGGGCCGGTTACAAGCTGGGGGATGGATTCAGCGATTACAAAAATAAAACACACTGCATTTGTCCATTTATATGAAATCTACTCTAGAAAATCCATTTCTATGAAGTTGACTCTAGAAAATACAAACTAATCTACAGTGACAGGGAGAGATGAAAAGGGGGCATGAGAAAGTTTGGGGAAGTTGTCTTGCTGCATTCTTTTTTTACTATTATTAATATACAATTACATGAGCAACATTATGGTTACTAGACTTCCCCTATTTTCAAGTCCCCACCACATACCCCACTGCAGTCACTGTCCATCAGCGTAGAAGGATGCTATAGAATCACTACTTGTCCTCTCTGTGTTATACTGCCTTCCCCGTATCCCTCCACCCCACCCGCACCCCCGCTGTATTATGTGTGCTAATTGTTAATAGCCGTTTTTTCCCCCTTATCCCTCCCTTCCCACCCATCTTCCCCAGTCCCTTTCCCTTTGGTAGCTGTTAGTCCATTCTTGGGTTCTGTGATTCCGCTGCTGTTTTGTTCCTTCAGTTTTTTCTTTATTCTTATACTCGACAGATGAGTGAAATCATTTGACACTTGTCTTTCTCTGCCTGGCTTATTTCACTGAGCATAATACCCTCTAGCTCCATCCATGTTGTTGCAAATGGAAGGATTTGTTTTCTTCTTATGTATGAATAATATTCCATTGTGTATATATACCACATCTTCTTTATCCATTCATCTACTGATGGACACTTAGGTTGCTTCCATTTCTTGGCTATTGTAAATAGTGCTGTGATAAACATAGGGGTGCATATGTCTTTTTCAAACTAGGTGCTGCATTTTTTAGGGTAAATTCCTAGGAGTGGAATTCCTGGGTGAAATGGTATTTGTATTTTGAGTTTTTTGAGCAACCTCCGTACTGCTTTCCACAATGGTTGAACTAACTTACATTCCCACCAGCAGTGTAGGAGGGTTCCCCTTTCTCCACATCCTCGCCAACATTTGTTGTTGTTTGTCTTTTGCATGGCGGCCATCCTCACTGGTGTGAGGTGATATCTCATTGTGGTTTTAATTTGCATTTCCCTGATGATTAGCGATGTGGAGCATCATTTCATGTGCCTGTTGGCCGTCTGAATTTCTTGCTGCATATTTTTTAAGTAAAAATACCCTCATTATACTTGTGTCACACCTGATCATGATATAGCCACATGAGGAGGTGATACGGCAATCATCGCAGTAAGTCCTATAGCTTGACTATAATGTCATTCCACAGTGTAGATGTGTGCCATGTCATCATACTGCACACCTTAAATAGAAATTATTTTTATTTTAAAAAGAAAATACATAATATGGTACCAAAGCAAAACCAAGTATTAAAATGTTTTAATGAGAAAAAAAAATCACATAAGCAAAGCTAAATTCAGACCAGCCACATCTTCCCCAACCCAGTCTTCTAATCCTATACCTATGTAGGTACATGTTTGATAAAGAGACACACATTTTTTTCTGTGTGTTATATTTTACACACAGTTTTCACTCACTATATCACTAACATCTTTCCATGTAAACTGTACATCATAATTACCTATAATTATTGTCACTATTGCTACAATTATTGTCTTCAGTGGTTTGTAGAGTTATAGTATATATATAATTTATTCATACTGTATGTTCATTTATTCTATAATTTATTTATTTCCCTATTCTGGCAAATGTGGGCTGTTAACAAATAATGCTGTGATAAGGACAAGGGGGGAAATATTTTATAGACTTTGGATATTTATCCCTGTATTGGCCTCCAGAAATGCTGTTTGCTGTGCTTTTTGTTCAGCTCAGAGAGATCAAAGGATTTGTGTACGCCAAACTGACCATTTTGATTTACCAACCTGCATGATGAAATACTTTATGCACTGTAAAAAATAATAACTTTCTAAAAATTTGATGTAGAATAAAGCCCAATGCCTATCCTTCCTGGGAAACGGGAATCTGGATACTGTCGTTCAAAATTAACCAATTTCCAGTTTGGGGGTAACTTTCCTCTCTCCTGATTTGGCCAGGTCCCAATTGTTTGATTGGTGACCGGTGTCCCCACTTCAGTGGGTTCCAGCCTTCTCCTCTGTAAATGGGGATTTTAATAATGCATATAATGCATTTAGAACTAGAACTGGTAATTGCTATGATTATTCTATTTCCCACTCTTTATTATTATAAAATTTTATTTAAATAGTATCATTCTCTTCTATTCCTATCTACTTGACTTATAATAACATCATTCTTTGTGTTATTTTGTCACTTGCTTTTTTTTAGTTTTTTTTCATTAAAGTATCAATTACAATGTTATGTTCATTTCAAATGTACATCACAGTGGTTCAACAGTCCCTGTGATCAACTTAGATTGTGATTGCTAATTATTGTGCCCATTTATCCCCCTCCCTGCCACACCCATCCCAACCTCTCCCCCTTGGTAACCACTAGTAATTTCTCAGTGTCCATGAGTCTACTGCTATTTTGTTCCTTCTGTTTTGCTTTGTTTTTATATTCCACAAATAAGTGAAATCATATGGCATTTGTCTTTCTCTACCTGGCTTGTTTCACTGAGCATAATACCCTCTAGATCCATCCATGTTGTTGCAAATGGGAGGATTTCTTTTCTTTCTATGGCTAAATAATATTCCATCATGCATACGCATCTTTATCCATTCATCTATTGGTGGACACTTAGGTTGCTTCCATATCTTGGCTACTGCAAATAGTTCAGTGATAAACATAGGGGTGTCTATAACTTTTCGAGTCAGGAATCTTGTTTACTTTGGGTAAACTCCTAGGTGTGGAATTTGGATCACATGATTTTTCTATTTTTAGTTTATTGAGGAACCTCCATACTGCCTTCCTCAGTGGTTGCACCAATTTACATTCCCCCCAACAGTGTGTGCATCCTCACCAGCACTTGTTGTTTCTTGTCTTTTAAATAGTGGCCATTCTGACTGGTATGAGGTGATATCTCATTGTGGTTTTAATTTGCATTTGCCTGACGGTTAGTGATGTGGAGCATCTTTTCATGTGCCTGTTGGCCATCAGAATTTCTTCTTATTATCAGGTATTTTTAATAATCTTTTCACTATTAACTAAAACATTGGGAGAACTCAAGTATTTATAAATGGAACTGCTTAAATTATTATGGTATATACTACAGTTATAGAGTCAATGATTAGGCAGCCATTAAAAATCATGTGTTCAAAGACTACTTAAAGGAATAAGAATATATTTTTGAGATAATAGAATTAATATATAAAAATATTTAAATGATGCCAAATTTGTTAAAACATGTATAGTTACAATATAAAACACCAGAAGAAGAAAAAAATATTAATAGTGTATCTTTAGTGATAGGTTGGTAGGTCACTAGCTTTTGTTTTTAAAACCTTTTTTAGCACGTACAAAAGGAGACATAGTTACGAGCCCTTTTGCTCCCCTCACCCGGCTTCAAAAATTTCTAACTCGTGGCCAGTCTCATGCCATCTGCTTTTTAAGCTAAATCTTTTCCTGGTTCTTGTTTTCCGATCATAATTCTTCCCTGACTTCGTTTTATCAGAAGCACGGTTCCCTATTCTGGAAATACGCCATCAATTATTGAATCAATTCCTTCTTGTTGAACATTTAGGTCATTTCCTATTTTTCACCATTATCATCTAAACTGCTGTGAACTTTCCTGTAGCTAAATCATCTCTCTTCTCCATGACGGTTTTCTGAGAATAAATTCCTAGAAAAGGAATTGTTGCTTCAAAGGTGATAACGCTAGACAGTGTCAGTTAAGAACTTGGGTTTCAGGAGTTCAGAATCTTAAGTTCGAAATTTCAGTTTCCTCATCTGGATAATGGCCCTTCATGGGGTTATATGACAACAAATTAGGCTCTTAGCCGAGGGCTTGGCACATCCCAGACATTCAGTAAATGTGATCTATTCGTACGGCTGTGCACATTTTGAAAGCTTACAATCATGCTAAGCGTTCCTGTTGCTCTCCTCACCAGCTGTTGAAACACGAGTTGTTACAGACAATTGCTCTGAGGGAGAAAAGATCTTCAACTTGAGCACCCGAATCAACTCAGTGAACATCTACTGCAGTGACGTCATCCAGGGAAACGTACAAGGTACATGTGGGGGCTGCATTCAGGATCCCTAAGGCACACAGAGCAGTATCGCTGTGTGAGTCATGGGGGAACATCCCCTATAATAAAGAATTAGCTCATGAGATTGTAGAGGGTAGCAAATCTAAATTCTAGCCAGCAGGCCTGGAGGCCCAGGGAAGAGTTGATGTTGTAACTCCAGTCCAAAGACAGTAGAGACGGAAATCCCACTTCCTCAGGAGAAATCAGACTTTTTATTAAGGCATTCAACTGATTGGATGAAGCCCACCCCCATGGTGGAAGGTAATCTGCTTTACTCAATCCAATGATTCAATTGCTAATCTCATCTAAAAAATAACTTCACAGCAACATCCAGACGAGTGTTTGACCCAATATCTGGGTACCATGATCTAGCCACATGACACATAAAATTTACTATCCCAGTAGGGGAGAAAGGAAATGAGACAGGGAAGCGGGGACAGCCAATGCAGGCATTGTTTGTGAGCAAGTTACTGCTGGTGATAAATGAATGCTAAATCCCGCTGAGTTATCCCATTCAAGAAGAGGGAGCTGGGCTGTTTATCCACCTGCTCTAATCCATTCGTAGTTGAGGGCCTTTCAAAGAGGGTTAACTTCCAGCCCCTTCCAGTCTGCTTTGTGTACAGATCAAATACATTCACTTTGGAGAAAGTCCCCAGAGAGAGAATCACAGCTGTTTGCGATAGAAGACAAGTAATGACTCTATAGCATCTCACTATGCTGATAGTGATTGCAGTGTGAGAGGGGGGACTTGATAATGTGGGTGAATGTTGAGACTGCAGTGTTGCTCATGTGAAACCTTCAAACCTTCATAAGATTATATATCAATGATACCTTAATTTAAATAATTAATTAATTTTTTAAAAGATGGGTGTCTACAGCATCCAGTACAGATGCTATACCCAGGAACAAATTATTACTATTAATTGTCCCACACCAGACTTTCTGGTTTTTTAAAAGCAAAACTTGGGTCATTTGCAGGAAAACTCCGACATCCACATTTGGCAAGAATACCTTTACTCTAACGGCCACATAGTTGTAACTGCTGTCGCACCATAAATGGGGTCTTAAAATCCAGGCACAAAAACGTCAGGTCCAGCTGGTCTGTTCTATCACCAGAAGTTCCAAAGTAATGACAATAGAGCATAGACAACTGACCACATGCTGAATGGAGCATGAATCTCATAAGGCAACTGGTGCCTATCATATCCTTTCCTCCCCAAGAAGAGAAGAACTTAAATCTGCCTCCCTTTGAGAACGGGCTGGGGCAAGCTGAGAGCCAAGCCCCGACCACATGGTTCCACGCTCGCCCTGTCACCAAGCTCCTCCGTGACCCAGACAGAAAGGGAGCAAGACGTCACTTGCAGGCCAATCAAAACACATCTGCAGCCCAGTCTGCTCCTCGGTCATGTCCTGGGGGCAGGGCGTTAGGATTTTAATATGGACACAACCTGGCCCCGAAGAGCTGTCTGTGCAGAATTGTTTAAGTTACAGACATCACAATGTGAGTACACGTGACTTGAGCAGCGCCTGGCGTGGAAGTGCCCAGGAGAGGACTACTGACCCTGCCCTAAAGGCCCTGCAGTCTCACCTCCAAGCAAATGCATTGCCTTTTTTTTTTTTACACATTGGCATATTTGTTTATTTCCTAATTTGTGAAAATGTCCTTAATTTGTTCCTGTAACAGACAAATTTCAACTCTGATTGTGCTGCAAAAGAAATGCCAGGAATGCCAACCACCACTCCTCTGGGTGAACTTTTACTCTTCTTTGAACACAGCGCACCTTCACCTCCTCCACCATGTCTCCCAGGATCGCCCACTTCCATGACAGCACCAGTCAGGCCTCCTTCCTCTCTGCTCACCCAGCATCTTGGCCCTCCCTTGTCCTGACATCCAATGTGTTGTGTTGTATCTATTGATTGACATGTCTCTGACTCTCCCACTGTACTGGAATCCCCTTAAGGGCAGACGCCACAAATTCTTTCTCCCTCTAGTCACCATTACGGGCACAGAACCTGGAGAACAGTGGCAAATGCTCATTGAATTAAGTCCACATTTATGTTGAGGCCTCAACATTTCTAATAAGGAATGAACCCATTGGTGGGCTTGTGCCACCCTCGTAGAGGGACATTTCTCTGTCCTTCGGGTTATGTCTAGGGCCAGATCATTCTCTGTCATGGGGGCCACCCTGTGTCCCGTAAGATGTCGAGCAGCATCCCTGGCCTTCACCCACTAGATGCCGGTAGCCACTCCCCCCAAGTTGTAACAACCAAAAATGCCTCCAGTCTCTTCAGTGTCTATGAGTCTACTGCTATTTGTTCATTTTGTTTTCTTTTGTTTTTATTTTTATTCTTATTGAAGTATAGTTGAGATACAACATTATATCGGTTTCACGTATACACACAGTGATTCGACAGATATCTGTATTATTAAATGCAAACCCCAGCTAGTGCAGTTACTATCTGTCAACACAGAAACATGTAACAGAACTATTGACTATATTCTCTATGCTACACTTTCATCCCCATGACTAATTTATATTATGATTGAGATTTTTGTGCCTCTTTATCCCCTTTCACTTGTTTCACCGGCCCACCCCAGCCCCTCCCCCATGGTTACCCCAGTCACTTCTCAGTGTCTGTGAGTCCACTGCTGTTTGGTTCATTTTGTTTGGTTTTGTTTCTAGATTCTACGTATAGGCGAATTCATATGGTATTTGTTTTTCTGCGCCTGGCTTATTTCCCTTAACATAATCCCCTCTATGTGCATACACGTTGTTGCAAATGGCAGGATTGCTTTCTTTTTTATAGCTGAATAATATCCATTCTGTATATGTACCACAACTTTACCACCATGTCCCCTGAACAAGCAGAATCACCCCAGTTGAAAACCACTGGTCTAGAGCAATCATAATTTTTTTTTAACAGTGAGTATTGTTTTATTTATTTTATTTTATTTTTTATAATTTATTTTGGTATCATTAATCTACAATTACATGTGCAATATTATGGTTATTAAACTACCCCTTCATCAGGTCCCCCCCACCAACCCCATTACAGTCACTGTCCATCAGCATAGTGAGATGCTATAGAATCACTACTTGTCTTCTCTGAGTTGCACAGCCCTCCCTATGCCCCCTCAACATTACATCTGCTAATCATAATGCCCCTTTTTCCCTCTTATCCCTCCCTTCCCACCCATCTTCCCCAATCCCTTTCCCTTTGGTAACTATTAGTCTGTTCTTGGGTTCTGTGAGTCTGCTGCTATTTTGTTCCTTCAGTTTTTTTCTTTGTTCTTATGCTCCACATATGAGTGAAATCATTTGATACTTGTCTTCTTTGGCTTGGCTTATTTCACTGAGCAATAATACCCTCTAGCTCCATCCATGTTGTTGCAAATGGTAGGATTTGTTTTCTTCTTATGGCTGAACAGTATTCCGTTGGGTATATGTACCACATCTTCTTTATCCATTCATCTACTAATGGACACTTAGGTTGCTTCCATTTCTTGGCTATTGTAAATAGTGCTGTGATAAACATAGGGGTGCATATGTCTTTTTCAAACTGGGCTGCTGCATTCTTAGGGTAAATTCCTAGGAGTGGAATTCCTGGGTCAAATGGTATTTCTATTTTGAGTTTTTTGAGGAACCTCCATACTGCTTTCCACAATGGTTGAACTAATTTGCATTCCCACCAGCAGTGTAGGAGGGTTCCCTTTTCTCCACATCCTCGCCAACATTTCTTGTTGTTTGTGTTTTGGATGTTGGCCATCCTCACTGGTGTGAGGTGATATCTCATTGTGGTTTTAATCTGCATTTCTCTGATGATTAGCGATGTGGAGCATCTTTTCATGTGCCTGTTGGCCATCTGAATTTCTTCTTTGGAGAAGTGTCTATTCATGTCCTCTGCCCATTTCTTAATTGGATTATTTGCTTTCTGTTTGTTAAGGTGCATGAGTTCTTTATATATTTTGGATGTCAACCCTTTATCAGATACGTTTTTTATGAATATATTCTCCCATACTGTAGGATGTCTTTTTGTTCTACTGATGGTGTCCTTTGCTGTACAGAAGTTTTCAGCCTGATATAGTCCCACTTGTTCATTTTTGCTTTTGTTTCCCTTGCCCGTGGAGATATGTTCATGAAGAAGTCGCTCATGTTTATGTCCAAGAGATTCTTGCCTATTTTTTTTCTAAGAGTTTTATGGTTTCATGACTTACATTCAGGTCTTTGATCCACCTTGAGTTTACCTTTGTGTATGGGGCTACACAGTAGTCCAGTTTCATTCTCTTACATGCAGCTGTCCAGTTTTTCCAACACCAGATGCTGAAGAGGCTGTCATCTCCCCATTGTATATCCAAGGCTCCTTTACCAAATATTAATTGACTGTATATGTTTGGGTTAATGTTTGGATTTTCTATTCTGTTCCACTGGTCTGTGGGTCTGTTTTTGTGCCAATACCAAATTGTCTTGATTACTGTGGCTTTGTGGTAGAGCTTGAAGTCAGGGAGCGTAATTCCCCCTGTTTTATTCCTCCTTCTCAGGATTGCTTTGGCTATTCGGGGTCTTTTGTGGTTCCATATGAATTTTAGAATTATTTGTTCGAGTTCATTGAAGAAAGCTGTTGGTAGTTTGATAGGGATTGCGTTGAATCTGTAGATTAGAGCAATCATAATTTATCTCTAAACACTAACAGTTTTAATATTGAGTGAGCACGCTATTAAATCACACCAGGATACCAGATGTGAACCAGAGAGATTTAATCACATGACCCCTGCTTCCTCTAGAACAATAGCTCAGAACAAACCCAAGCCACAGACACTGACCTTGGACACCTGGAAAGCCACTCTTCTCTTTCTGCTTGTGATTTTACTTTTACACCAGAATATTTCAACCCAAAATTAAACGATTTCTCAGCATAAGAGCAGGTGGATGTATCATCTGCTAAAGTTTTCCGACCATCTGCCTCTGTTTCATTCTGATGCATGGAAACTGCCTTGAACTCAGAGAAACAGAATAAATTTCCCCTTATCCCTCTGAGCGAGGGCAGAAAGGCCAGATTAGGGAAGCTTGCTGAGTAATTTATTCCAATATTATGAACTGCTCAGCTAGTAAGGGGCAGAGCTGGAATCTGAATCCAGAAACCTAGTTCTGATCTCTGCATGTTAACTGCTTGCTTCACATGGCCCCTTTGCTGTGTGGACTTCTCGGTAGCTACAAAGGATAATGAATACTTACTGACATGGGAATATGTTCATAACATATTAATATATGTGATAATATGAACATATTCCTATGTCAGTAAGTATTCACATATATGAAAATTTATGAATTTACATGTGTTATTGACATGGGAGTATGCCTCTGTGTGTGTGTGTGTGTGTGTGTGTGTATGCAATAGTTTCCTAGGACTGCCATACAAAATACCAGACTAGACAGTTTAAAGGAGAGGAATTTGTTTTCTCATAATTCTGGAGGCTGGAATCCTGAGATCAAGATGTCGGCAGGCAGGTTCTTCTGAAGCCTCTGTCTTTGACTTGCAGATGGCCTGCCATCTCCCTGCATTTTCACACGGTCTTTTCTCTAAGCACACCCACCCCTGGTCTCTCTTTGGTCCAAATTTCCTCTTGTAAGGATACCAGTCGGACTGAATTAAGGCCCACCCTAATGGACTCATCTTAATTTAATCACCTCTCTAAAGTCTCTGTCTTCAAATACTGTCACATTCTGAAGTCCTGAGGGTGAGGATTTCAACATACGAATTTTGGGAGGATACAATTCCACACATAACAATGTCCTATTGATACATCATATAATGTCTTATTGAAATGTAATAAGATTATAAATATATGATGTAGCTGTATCATCATACATTTTTATTTAATCCTCTTATCATTTTTATGTCATTTATGTCATGTCATTATAAAATCATACATTTTAACCTTAATCCTATTAAAGTATGTTGAATTATGATGTTCACTTGCTTAAAACCTTTCAATGGCTTTCTACTGGCTTAAATAGAAGTAGAAGTCCTCCCTAAGGTCCATGCCCCAGTCATGTCCCTGCCCTCCCCTCCTCCCCCTCCCCTCCACTCACTGTGTCCAGCCACACTGGCCTCCTTGCTGTTCCCTGAACAAGTCGGGCACAGTGATGTCTGGGACTTTACCCCTGCTGTTACCCCTGCTGTTACCCCTGCCTAGAGCACTCTTCTCGCAGAAACCCACATGACCCTCCCTCCACTCACTCTGCTCTCTGAACACTGTCTAAATAGCAACCCCTACCTCTCTCCATCCTCTTACCTGACTTAATTTTCTCCATAGGACTGATCATTCTCTGATATACACCTTCATTTATCTGTTTGTATTTGTTTGTCTTTCTCCTGCACCAGAAAATAAGGTCCATACAAGCATAAACTTGGTATATTTGTTCCCACTGGATCTGGACTAGAGTCTGGAACATAGTTGGCATTCCATTTAAAAAAGGGAGTGAAATAAATGGCTGGATAGAGATAGATAGAGATAGATAGGTGATGGATGATTGATAGATGGATAATGATGTCCATGTATGTTATTTATATCTAGATATGGATTGCATATATAATACATAAAGGAAACTATTAGATACAAACATATATGGAGACAGAGACACATGTAATCCAATTATAAAGGGGTTTCCTTGGGTCTAGTGTCAATATTATGTTTCATCCCAAAGAAATGCAAAACCAATTCTAAAAGCCTTGAAAAATGTCATTTACTGAAGTCTGTTCAAAAAGCAGCAGAAGTGGGATTAAATCACACAAAATTCACCTAATCCCTTTTACTTCCTTTTTCCTCTTTAAAGCTGACCCAACCTGTCTCCTCTCTTCCTCCCTCAAAATTTCAACTGCCTTTTCTTTGCTCCTCCTTCCACCATTTTTATTATTTTATCCTAGGGTACAGAGGTGTCCTTTCTTACATAAATTAGCATAACCTTTCTTGTTTTTTCAGCTCTTCTTACCCTGTTCAATATAAAAAAGAGTTCAAGGTTCACAGTCTGCCTCAGAATGTTAGAAGAGGTAAAAATCTCTTATTTAATTCACCCCCTCATTTGTGTGAATATGTGTGCATACATATGTGTGTATATGTACACATATGTTTTGGGTGTGCATTTGTGTGTGTGTTTATCCATACATATATATCATTTTCAGAAAGGTAACTAATGACTCTCGGGCAAATATAAATGAATGCATGTCAAAGATAATATTCACCTTATTAATTAATGAAGGAACCAATAAAACGTTAAGACAAACTTAAAGGGAATTTGAAGAACAGATATATGCACACATGAACATATTCATATATGGGACAGTCATGAATGCTGAAAACTATATGCTAACAGATGCAAACACTAGTTAATATCCTATAGGGCAACACAACGTAGCATTCAGGGTCACATTTACTATGCATCAGAAAGCAACTGCCTATTGCCAAAATGCAGTTGTGCCTATGGAAAGAGCCATTTGCACTATTATGGGTATCCAGTTATGGGCTACGATGTTGTACATCTGAAACCGAGATAATATTGAATATAGACTATATTTCAATATTTTTAAGTATTAACTGGAGTGATAAAAGAAAGTTTCAAAAGGATACTCAAATTGGGATACCATTCATATAAACTTATAGACACAGAAAATACCACAATTTTTGAAAACATGCATATATAGTAAAATTAAAAAAGTATTCATGGAAAGGCTACACTTCCATGTCAAGTTCATTGTTACTTCTCAAGAAGGAAGAAGGAGAATGAATTAGAGGGAGCTTTAGTCATAGTGAAAACATTTTATTCTTTAAAAAATAATTCTGGAGCCAATGTGGCAAAATGATAATGTATATTAAATCTGGGAGTAGATGTCTGTTAGGTCTTTTTCTTTACTTTCCTGAGTATTTGAACTATAAGTTGAAGGGTTTTTTTTTTAAGATGATGTTTTAAAAGAATTCGCTATTGACCACAAGCTAAGCACTGAGCTGGGAGCCCTGTGGTTCCCAAATTCAATATCCTGTATAGTCACCCAGGAAGTTTAGTGCCTGCTGGAAAAATAGAATTCAAGCCACAGAAATAATAATTGGCAGACAGTTGGATTCTCATCGACATGACAGGGGCCGCACTTGAAATCCAAGTTTGGAAAGAACAGCATCATAACCTGCCTGAATAGCTGGGAAGATCTCCCGAGTCAGAGGCTGGGATTGTGCTGGGTTTGAGGATGAGTTGGATTTGGGGACCAAGAGCATGGGAGGAAGGGTGAGTTTCCAAAACACACCTGGGCACAGGTGTGGGGCAGGAAAGGGGGACAACAAAATGGTGGTACTTCATCTTCCTGTTTCCGCAGGTCCCAGCGCAGTTGCCTTTATTTCATACTCTTCTCTTGGAAATATCATAAATGCAACTTTTTTTGAAGAGATGAATGAGAAAGACAGAGTTTACCTAACCTCCCAGGTAGTGAGCACTGCCCTTGGACCCAAAAGGAACACATCTCTATCCAACCCTGTGACTCTGAGTTTTCAGCATGTGAAGGTGGGTCAGGGCCGCAATTTGAACTTGCTTCAGTTTCATGGAAGTAGACCGAATAATCCGAGTTCCCTCCCCAACCTGTGGTTCTCGACCCGAGTTTACCAATACGGTGGCCAGGAGCCACCTGTAGCTATTGGAAATGTGGTGAGTCTGAATTGAGATTTTTGAAGTCAGTATTTTTAGATGTAGACTTAGTATTTCCAGACTTCAAAGACTTAGTAAGAAAAGAAGCATGTAAAATATCTCACTAATAATTTTATGTTGATTACATATGTTGATTTATATTGAATATTAAATAGTACATTTTTAATATAGTAGGTTAGATTAAATATGCTATTTAAATTAATTTGACCTGTTTATGTTTTTATAATGTGGCTAGTAGAAACTTTCAATTCTGTAAGTGATGCACATGATATTTTTCTTGGGTGACATTATTCTGGTGCATGGGATTATTGTAGCTGCCCATACCTCCTACATCTGTGAGACATAATATTCATTCCTGCACAAAAGCCTGGTATTAATTATTTAGACACCAGAACTCTATCAGAAAAAAATACTTGTCTTTAATCTATTGCCTTTTCCCATTCTCTGCCCAAACTCTTCAAGGCAAGAGGGTCAGTAGCCATAATAGATATAATAAAACTCATTTCCTCCCTTCCCTTTCAGCTCTGTTAAGAAAATAGTAATTGAATATAATCATGCCATTGGCCACAACATAGATGGACCTAGAGGGTATTACACTAAGGGAAAGAAGTCAGGCAGAGAAAGACAAGTACTGTATGATCTCACTTATATGTGGAATCTAAAACCTGTACAAAAACAAAAACAAAAAAACAAACCCATACATACAGAGAACAGATTGGTGGCCGCCAGGGGCATGAGATAGGAGAAATAGGTGAAGGCGGTCAAAGGTCGACAGACTTCGACTTAAAAGAAGAGTAAGTTCTGGGGATCTAGGGCACAGTATAGTAATTCTAGTTATGATACCGTGTTGCGTATTTGAAAGTTGCCAAGAGAGTAGATTTGAAAAGTTTGCACCACAAAATAAAAATCTGGGACCATGCAATGTAATGTATGTTAACTAACCTCATTCTGGTAACCACTTTGTAATATGCACACATATAAAACAATTACATTGTAGCCCTTAAACTTACCCAGTGTTATATGTCAATTATATTACTGTCAATATATGTCCATTAATTATGTAGACCACACAACTAATAATATTTATTATTATTTAGACCTCAACAATTATGTAGATCTCAATAAAGGTGGAAAAAAGTACATTTAAAAAAATTTTGTTTAATAAAATAGGAGTTAAGGAGTGGAAGGTGGGGAGGGAAGGTTTTCTCTATGTGATGCATAAAACCTAGGTATGGAATTTGGGGTGCATGGCATGGGGCGTTGAGAATGAAGCACGAAATCTTGGGATGGGCCAGTGGATTATGAAAGGAGATACAGCCCCTAACAGGTCATCTCCTTGGCCCTAGGAAGTGATGCTCTGGAACCCTTGTGACAAAGAGAAGAAGTCAGTGACTAATTTTAGTCTCTTTCTCTCTCCTGGTGGCATTTCTTTCCTACACTACCTCTCCCATTACCTGAGCAATTATTGCATTGTAAGGGGTCGGGGACAGAACTGGTGGGAAGGGCCCAAGGAAATTTGGCCTAGAGCATTTTGGGAGAACACTTTGTATGAGCCTTAGACTTTTTTTTTGTCTGACTGCCATGGTTGACGGCAAAGTCCTGAAACAAATGGCATCTTGTACACTTCTGACTCCCAGGGAGCCTTGACCTCATTTTAAGTTATTCTGGATCCCAACAGATTCTGAATATGGGAGCCAGTGTCCCAGCGGCCATCCTCTTCCCTCAAAATAGAAATCACCTGAGTCGCACCCAACCTGTGCACCTCCTCGTTCACCACCCTGGCACAGACCAACACTCTGAGGGTTGTCCCTCCCCAGGAAGGACATGATGAGCCCATCTGCTTCCAGATGAAGCCCAGTACCCAAAAGTCCTTCTGCGTTTACTGGAAAACCACAGAGGAGGGCGGCCACGCGGGTCCAGTGATGGCTGTTTCCTGATATGCGCAAACAAAAGCCACACCACATGCAGCCCCACCCACCTGTCCAGTTTCGTTGTCCCCATGGCCTTCACCGTCCAGGTACGACGTGAACATTTAGTTCCTCCGGCTAATCCTGTTTGAGCCCCTACAAGGTGATGATAAATACTGTGAAGAGAAAGAAAACAGAATGGCTCACCAGAGCAATTGCAGAAGTCATGCTGCTTTAGATACAAAAGTCACAGGTGGCTCTTATAAGAATTAAACATTAGAGCAGAAATCTGAATAATCAGTCAGTAGCGCTGCAACATGGGTGAACGTGGAAAACAGCACGCTGAATGCAAGAAGCCAGACACAAAGGGCCACCTGTTGTATGATTCCATTTATATGAAATGTCTAGAATAGGCAAACCCAAAGAGTCAGAAAGGAGATTACTGGTTGCCAGGAGCTGTGGGAGGGGGAAAAGAGAGGGCAAGGGCTTAATGGGTGTGGGGTTTATTTTGGGGTGACAGGAATGTTCTGGAATAGATAGAGCTGGTGATTGGACAACACTGTAAATGTGCTAAATGCCAGTGGGTTGCATACTTTTAAATGGTTAATTTTATATTAGTTAGAGGTTAACCCAATTTTAAAAGGTCAGCAAGGAAAGCGTCCCAAGAAGAGATACGTGTATGTGTAAAGACCCTGAAGAGAGAACAAACTTGGTGTTTTCTGGAACCAAGTGTGGCTGGAGCAGAGTGAATGACGGGCAAATAGGAGAAGAGGTTGCAGAGACGGCTGCAGGGAAAATGTGTCAGACCTGAAACGCCAGGGTCAGGCCTTTAGATTTTATTTGAATTGCAATGGGAAGATATTTGCATCAGGGATGCTGCATAACTATGTCATTTGAAGATCCCTCTGGCTCCTGGGTCAAGAAGGCATAGTGATGAAGCAAGAGTGGGCTAGATGATGGTAGCTAAGGTGCAGGTGGCAGCCATAGAGGTGGGAGAGAACATCAGACTAGACAGATCCTAGAGGTGGGGTCAGAGGACGCCCTGATGACATAGGCTGTGGACAGCACGCAGGAAGTCCTGCATCCCACCCCTCCTCGCAGGGCAATGTATGTGGTACCCACAGAAAAACGCTTGGTGGAAATCTCTGACCTCTCCAATTACACGGGGCAATTGGGAAACTAAAATGGGTTTAAAAACAGAAAATGCTTCTTTCGTTCACCATTTATGAAATTCATCCATGCATGGAACATAGCCTTAGTTCATTCATTTTCATTTTCATAAAATATTCCCTGGCATGACTGTACTTCAGTTTATCCATTCTGCAGTTAATGGGTATCTAGGTTGTTTCCCGATAGCTATTAAAGGCAGTGCTACTTTACTGGGATGAAACTTAGAAGATCCCATGTGGGATCCTCCAGGGCAACATGCTGCAGGTGCTGCAGCTACAAGATGGTGAAGCCTCTGTTATCATGGGTTTCTGAGTGACTGTGTGGAGCAAAGTATTGTCCGGGCTGTATAAAGTTTAAAAATAGTCACAACTAGGCTATATTCTCAGGGGTTGCACACACAGGTGGTCAAATTATAAAGAAAAGCAGGAATTGTTTATCATAAAAGGGGGAGATGGTGGTTTGCAATTGGGAAGAGCTTCTGGGATGAAGTCCATAGACCAGTTCTTGATATTGCTAATCATTTAATAATTATCAATCAAATAATACATTTATGTGTATGCCCTTTTCTGTATGTGTGTTATATTTCAAAATGTTTTAAGGTTAAAAAAGCAAAGGAATCAAATGATTTCACTCATCTATGGCATATAAGAACAAAGAAAAAAACCAAAAGAACAAAACAGCAGCAGACTCACAGAACCCAAGAACGGACTAACAGTTACCAAAGGGAAAGGGACTGAGGAGGATGGGTGGGAAGGGAGGGAGAGGGGGAAAAGGGGCATTATGATTAGCACACATAATGTAGTGGGGGGGGGGGGGATACAGGGAAGGCAGTATAACACAGAGAAGACAAGTAGTGACTCTATGGCATCTTACTGCGCTGATGGGCAATGACTGTAATGGGGTATGTGGGGGGGACTTGATAATGGGGGGAGTCTAGTAATCATAATATTGTTCATGTAATTGTACATTAATAATAGCAAGAAAAAAAGCAAAGGATTGAAAAGTTCTCTAAAGTAACATTGAAATAAGTGAAAATCTGTCATTTCCCCTTAGTGAGTCTTTCTAAGTCTGCATGGCTCCTCAGATCAATGGCCCCTACTTTTCATGAGAAGAGTCCCTGAGACATGAATTAGACAGGGTGTCTTAGTTTGAGGCCCCCTGCAAGCAGATCCTGAGACAAGGACTGAGGGCAGACAGTAGTTCCCCTGGGAGGTGGCCCCAGAACACGTCAATAGAACAGTAGGAAAGTGAGACAGAGCAGGTAGCCAGGAAAGGATGCATTAATCCCTGTGGACAGCTGGGGCTCAATCCCATTGGGTATTTCTGGGAGATACCATAGGACATACACCTCAGAGCCATCACACACAAGGGTGAGGGAGCTTGGGTATTGATGTACCAGTTCCCCAGCTGTGCTTCTTTGAGGGCAGCTTACAGGGGCCATAATGTCCTGGCACTTGTGACTTTCTCTGACATGTGGCAGGAGAAATGCCCTTAGGCAGGATCACTGGAGGTCACAGAAAGCAGACAAAGGACGGGCACAGGTGAGTGTGAAGAGCTTAAGAGCCTCTGCTACACAGGGCTTCCTACATCTTTTTGGGTGTAAGACTTAGCCTGGCATGTCCACTCATTTCAGCTTGAATCTGCTGTACAACGTAGAGCCTATCATAAACAATAAGGTGTCGAGCACTTAAAAACTTGTTAAGAGGGTAGATCTCACACTGTGTTCTCACCACAAAAAGAAAAGGCAAAGGGACCCAAGAAATCTTTAGGAAATGATGGATATGTTTACACCCTGGATTGCGGTGATGACATCATGGCCATAGGCCTATGTTCAAACTCATGAAAATGTACGCATTCAGTAGATGCAATGTTTTGTATATATACCTAATACACAAAATTGCGTATTAGTATACCTCAATAAAGCTGAAAAAAAAAACGCTTCGTTTAACACAGACTTCTCATACTCTATCATCCCGCATTGTGCCTGTGTTTGGGGTACATCATTCCATGGGGGAAATACACAGTTCCAGAGCAGGACAGTGTGACTGTGATGTCCTCTTTGCTGGGTCGCAGGAGGAGGATCCCGTGCTGACTGTGATCAGCTATGCAGGGCTGAGCCTCTCTCTGCTGTGCCTCTTCCTGGCGGCCCTCACCTTCCTGCTGTGCAAAGCCATGCACAACACCAGCACCTCCCTGCACCTGCAGCTCTCCCTCTGCCTCTTCCTCACAGCTGTTGACCGAACCAAGCCCGAGGCACTGATGTTTTGCCGAAGGACCCCTTGCCCTGCCCCACGGAGTGCTGAGTAATGGGGCCATGTTGCATTGATGCCTTAATAAAATGTCCTTGGATCCCAGGGAAGGTTTGGGGAGAGGTGCCAAGGTGGGCGGTGCTATTGATTATCAACGACTTTTACTTTTGATGACCTTGATCCAGCGTCAGGTGCTCTGAATTCAATGCCAATGTAAAATAGAGGTCCTCAGGCCATGCTCCGCCCTGCCAATCCCTCCTGGTGACCCCTTCCTCCGCCCCCAGGTGCTGTGCGCCCTCATTGCGGGGGCCTTACACTATCCCTACCTGGCCTCCTTCACCTGGATGCTGCTGGAGGGTCTGCACCTGTTCCTCACTGCACGCAACCTGACGGTGGTCAACTACTCCAGCGTGGCAGCTTCATGAAGTGGCTTGTGTTCCCGGGGGGCTACGGGGTCCCAGGTATGATCGTGGCCATTTGGGCAGCATCCAGGCCGCACCTTTGTGGAACACATGAACGGTGCTTGACTCTCATCCTGTGATGTGGATAGTTTTGAGGGGACTGTTAACAATGATGATTAGGATATTCACATCAAACGCACACCACCTTCTCCAGAGTAGAGTGTCACAGCTCTAACTTATTTGCCAGTGAAGCATGGGAAAATGACAGTAAAAGTATGGAAGGTTATGGAAGGAAGGCGCTTTGAAGTTAGGCCGCAGTTTTATTCATCCCATGATTTCAGACCTCCAGTCCTCAAGTTTCAGTCCCCTTATTAGTGAAATAGGGATAATGGTCTTCCCAGGGGCCCCCTTGCAATGCAGGTGTGAAAATTCAACAAGACTACCTTATAAAATGTTTAATGTAGCATTTATACAGGAGGTAATGAGCAAAGCCTTCACTGTCATCCACTGACATTCTCAGGAGACACTGGGAAAGTTCTGTCAGGAAACGGTGTCATTTCATGTTTTTTCTTGGGCATTCTCTGATCTCTCTTTGTGTCCCTTTTCCTGTGGTTCCCAGCTGCTGGCTCAACCTGGACCAGGGATTCATCTGGGGTTTTCTTGGCCCTGTCTGTGCCATTATCTGTGTGAGTATGTGGCTCTAAGGTTCCTGAGGGAAGATGAAGCACCAGATATTCTGGGGTCAAGACTGTACAGTGGGCATGCATTTTTCTCAGTTGTACACCTTGATTTTTTTCACCTGCATTCTGCATGGTCTATGTCATTCCTGCAGGTGAATTTAGTATTCTTTCTCTTGGTCCTTTGGATTTTGAAAAAGAAACTTTCCTCCCTCAACACTAAAGTGCCAACCATCCAGAATATAAGGGAAGATGGGGAAAATAGTATTTTCCAACCCCTTTTTGTTCTACTCACCTCTTAACTGGTCCCTGCTATATAACCACACACATATGCCCCCCATAACCAGACCCCAGGGACCAGCAAGGCCACTATCATCTCCCACTGTCCCAATCAATGAGAAACTGTATTAGCTAGAGCAGGCTAAGCTGCTATGACAAAAATAATACCCCCTCAAAAAAAGTGAAATAGAAATTTATTTCATCTTCATATTATAGTCCAGAGATGAGCAGTCCAGGGCTGGTGGAGAAGTTCTGCTCCACAGAGTGATCCAAGAACTCAGATTCTTTCTATTTTTTTGCTCCATCATCCACTAAGATGTTGTCTTTGTCAATATCACATCCATGGGAAGGAGTTGACATAGAAATTGCACATTCCACATTTGCTCATATCCCATTGACTAGACTTTGGTCACATGGCAATATCTAGCTGCAAGGGAGGCTGGGAAATATAGTCTCCAACTGGGTAGCCATGTGTCCTTGACAAAACTCAGAAAGGGAAGAGATCCAACATTAAAAGGAAGAAAAGGAGAATGGAAAAAAGCCAGCAGTTTCTGCCACATGACACAAGATACAAGATAAATTGGGAAGGATTTAGATTAAAATATATTTTGTATATTATTATTTCAAAACATTTCGGGCTACGAGTATTTTTTATTTTGCTGCATGCATTTTAATTTAAAGACGTAATTTTTTTCATTTTTCATTATAAAAATAACATGCTTGTCAACATTTTTTATAAAGTTTTCAGAATATATAAAGCAAAAAGTGAAAGTAGCTAACTCCCACGTTTCTCACTACTTCCACTTCCCAGGGAAGCCAGAGATAACAGACTGTATGATATTTTCCCCCAAACCTTTTTCTGTACATTTCCTATAGAACAGACAGGCATACACACAAAAACATTGCACTACACAAATTGTTTCTATCTTTTCTAATTTATGTAATATTATATTTTAAAATTAGATATGTAGATTCCTAAGAAGCATGGCCTTACATCTCCATTTGTCTAGGACACTCCCAGTTTATGCTTGTTTACCCATTGTAATTATTAACTGGCACCACTTTTTATCTCAGAAGCCTCCCTGTTTGAATAACAAATTATATGACACCCCTTTTTCATAAATGATATATAGATAGATAGATAGTGACAGGTTTTAGAATGCTTTATGTACATATAGCACTAATTTTGTCCTATATACTGTCCTAAATATTTTATATATATTAAAGTCTCAATCTTGGCAGCAACCCTATGAAATAGTGCTGTTATAAAGATGAGCGAACTGAGTTACAGAAAGGGAAAGTAACTACCCCAAGGTCACACAGTTAGTTGGTGCTGCCTGGGACTTAAACCTAGGCAGTCCAGCTTCAGAGTCCTCACCATTAACAACCACACTATACAAGTGTCCATGTCCATTATTAGCTTGTTTACATCATTGTGTCTTTTTTTTTAATTTATTTTGGTATCATTGTGCAATATTATGGTTATTAAACTACCCCCTTCATCAGGTCCCCCCCACCAACCCCATTACAGTCACTGCCCATCAACGTAGTGAGATGCTATAGAATCACTACTTGTCTTCTCTGAGTTGTACTGCCCTCCCCGTGCCCCCCCAACATTACATCTGCTAATCGTAATGCCCCTTTTTCCCTCTTGTCCCTCCCTTCCCACTCATCTGTGGACTCACAGAACCCAAGAATGGACTAACAGCTCCCAAAGGGAAAGGGACTGGGGAATATGGGTGAGAAGGGAGGGATAAGGGGGGAAAAGGGGTGTTACGAATAGCACACACAAAGTAGCGGGGTGGGGGGCGCGGTTCGGGCGGATGGATACAGGGGAGGCAGTGTAACACAGAGAAGACAGGTAGTGACTACAGCATCTCGCTATGCTGATGGACAGTGACTGTAATGGGGTTGGTGGGGGGGACCTGATGAAGGGGGTAGTCTACTAATCATAATGTTGCACGTGTAATTGTAGATTAATGATAAAAAAGTTAAAAATTAGAAAAACCAATTAGTTAAAAAGTAAGTTTCTTAACAAACAGTAACTCAGCCCACCTTGGGAGCAAAGCAGGCAGTCTTGAGTGATATGCTCCCAGACCAGGAAACTGCTGTCCTGGGAGGAAATCAGAGCAGTAAAATTCTTTGTAAATAACCAGGAAGACTGATAAGAAATTTAATGTCTCTTCAAAGATAAACATTTTGGGAGCACTTAGCAGGTGTACATCCCTAGCCCTTTGTCTCTCAACTGCCCATAAAACCCCTAGACAACACACCACCCCGGGGTCTCTTGTCCCCTCCTGGTCTGAGCCAGGAGCTGTCCTCTCGCTTTCTTTCTAAATAAAAGCCTCTGTCTTACTCTCTTAAAAAAAAAAAAGCTCCTACCATGCACAGGATGACCCCACCACAAAGCGTGTTCAACTCAAGAGGTCAACACTGCCGAGAATAATAAAAATAAGAATGTAAAGTGCATTCAAGTCCAGCAGTAAAACACTCTATGGGGCTAAATGAAAAGGCAATAAGTAAAAAGAAAATTTTCTGGATGAATTAAAAAAGAAGGTGATCGCTGTTGAAGACCCAAATGAGTGACTTGGAAGACCACGTGGAAGAAATATCTCAAAGCACAGAGCAAAATGCCAAAAGATGAAAACAGCAAAAGAAAAAAAAATCAGTTTGGGAGACTCAGGAGATCTAATACGGGAATCATAGGGGATTAGGGGAGAGTAGGCAGGGAGCATATTCAGGCCTCTTCTATCCCAAAAAAATCCTCCCTGCTGAAATAACCACTCTGTTTCTCTCTTTTTATTCCCAGCCAAATTTCTAGAAAAGCTGTGTATACTCTGTGGTCGCCACTTCCTCCCACCCCCTCTCTGCTCAAACCTGACGTCTGCTTCTGTCTCCAACACACCCAGGACCCCAAATGCTCCCTCAGTGCTACGGCCGTTGGATGCTTCTTGATCTTTTCTAACTCGACCTTCAGGTCACATTGGACTCTACTCATCCCCCTTTTCTTCTTTTTTTAATAGGCAAGTACCTTTATTTTTTCAGCTCTCTTGAAGTATGATATTAACAGATAAAAATTATATGTACTGTATTTAAGGTGTAAAACATGGTGATTCAGTCTCCAGGTGCATCATCCCCTTTTCTGCTTGAAGCGTTCTCTTCTCTTTGGCTGCCCTGATACCACCCTATCCTCCTGTACAGTTGGTCAGCTCATCCCACTTGGCCCAGGACTTTCCCAGCTTTGGCACTGAAAGGCCCACATCCCAGGAACCCCTCCACCCCAGGTAAACCAGAGGCAAGGTCGCAAGCTCATGTCTCCTGTCCCCTAGTGTCTAAGTTTGGATTCCCCCCCAAAGCAAGTTCTGAGACGAGGATTTGGGTGGAAGTTGTTTATTTTGGAGGTGATCCCAGGAAACACCAGCAGGGGTGCAAAGAAGTGAGACAAGGAAGGAAAGACAGCCAGTAGCAGTTGTGTTCAGAGATGTGTCATCAAGCAGACTCCAACTGTGGGCAATGGGAGCTTAAGCTCGGCAGGACCCCTGGGCATCACCTGGGACCCCAATCTCAGAGTCCCCTCATCTGAGGGGTGAAGGGGCTGGGGCATGTGTACACCCAAGTCCAGGCTTTGCTTAAGGCCTATTCCAGGAAGCCTTTCCCCAGGCACTTCTCACCTGCCATGTGCCAGACCAGGTGGGCGCTGGTGGCAACTGCTGGCCATTGGAAGTCACTGAAAATATGATACTCAAGGCTGTAAGTGGGGTGTGTCCACATCTGCAACCCATGACTCCACTCTTGACCCAAGGAAAGTTCTAAGAACTTTGGCAAGAGCTCATGAACCACCTAAATTTAAACGGGTTGTGTTCAAAAGCATTTTTTTCTTCCCCATCTCTAAGTAATAACTCCATCCTTCCTATCGCTTAAGCTGGAAACCTTAGAGTCATTCTGTACTCTCCCCTTTCTCTCACACCCCACATCCAATCCATCTGCAAATCCTATTAGCTGGATCTTCAAAATAGAACCAGAATTCTTCTTGCCTTCACAGTCAACAACCTGGTCCCCAAATCTATTAATTGCATTATGATAATAGCCCCAGGAGAGCCACACAGATTGCCATCAACAGGCCCAGAACCCAACACCAGGTCTCCTCTCTCACCCCAGGGTATCTGCTCCGTTCCAACAACACACCACACTGCTCCTTTCCCATAATTGCTAGCTGAGGCAAGAGCTACAAGGTTGAGGCCTTTGGGATAATTCAAGTTTACAGACAGTCCCTCAGGTAAAAAAAAAAAAAATCAACAATTGGAAGCACAGAATGAGTCCAAATACCAGCCCTGCCATGTATCCACTAAATGACATTGGACAGGCTATGAGATTCCTCTGGGCCTCAGTTTTCTGAGCTATAAAATGGAGTTGCTAATTATCCCAACTTCACAGAGTCATCGTGAAGATTAAGTGACAGCTACTGCATCTATCCAGAGCACACACATGCTTGAGAAACCGTGGCTTTTGTTATTTTTATTCACCAAGAATGCCCTTTGGTTCCCTGGACCCAAAGTGGTAATAAACATGTGTCCTTCTACCTGAAATTAGACAATCATGAGAGAGATGGAAAGGAGATAAGTTTGGACCCCCAACATGACTCACAGACATGACCACAGCCCCCTGCTTCCCCATTTCTCAATGCATATATTAGAGGAAACTCAAAGTTTCCTCTTCTGAGATGTGGGAACTTCCCTTGACCCCAGATAAACAGTTGCTTGGACCAGTGGTCCCCTGGGTGGAGCTAAGAACAGGACGTCTGCCCACTCTGCAGTCTGTGGGTAGTATGAGCATCTACTTTCAGTACTACTGAGTTGGGGGCAGGTGTGGAGGTGGAAAGAGACAAGTATAGAAGGGAACAGACAGTGACGTGGACACCAGCCATCCCCTACCCCCTTGTTCAGACCCTCCTCAACGTAATCAGCTGCTCTCAATCAGAACAGAAAGGATTCCATGAGTCAAGGGCACTTGTGGATCAATACACTGATCGATTTGGAGAACATCTTCTCACTCTTGGAGCCAATGCAGGGATTATCCAAAGAGATTGCTGTGTTGAGTTGTGTTCAGCTGTGGGTAGTACCAGCCCTCTAGGGGTTGTTTTGGTGATCACAGTGGCTGGGATTGGGCACCTCTGACATTTAGTGAGTGTTACAGGCTGAACTGTGTCCCCACCCCCACCCCCGCCCACTGCCAAAATTCAAACGTTGAAACCCTAACACCCAGAACCTCAGAATGTGACCGTATTTGGAGGCAGGACCTTGAAAGAGGTGATTAAGTTAATACGAGGTCCTTAGAGCGAGCCCTAATCCAATATGACCGGTATCCTTAAAAGAAGAAGAGATTAAGACACACATACAGGGAAGACCATGTGAGGACACCGGAGAAGACGGCCGTCTGCAAGCCAGGGAGAGACGTCTCACCAGAAACCAACCACACTGACCCCTTGATCTTGGACTTCAGCCTTCAGAACAGTGAGACAATCAATTTCTCTTGTTTAAGCCAGTCTATGGTGCTTCATTACAGCAGTTCCAGAAAACGCAGTGGGCAAGAACCACATAGGGAGCTGGCATTTTGAGAAGCTCTAATATTGCAAGAGCTAATACCTCAAAAAGGTCTGCTTGGAAAGAACATGAATTACTTCATCAAAGATCTTCATAAACCACAAATAGCCGAGAGGTACATGCTGGTAGATATCTCCATTGTTGTCCTCAGGTTCGGACCAAGTCATGGTCTGGCCTGGGTGGGGAACCTTGCCTTTCAGCTGGTCTTCCCTTCCAGATGTTCCACAGGCCACATCTTGGCAGTCATCTGATTCCATCCCCTAGCTTGGGCAAATCTCACCTAAGACTTTGAGAAAGTTGTTGTCGAGAACAATTTTGCCCCTCCCTGCTCCCCACTGCTGGTCCACCTCAGGTGGGCAATAAAGCAGCCCAGTCACAGTGCATCACGGTTCAGAGGAGACAGGGTATCTTCAGGTTCATCTCAATCAGTGTTAACACCCAGAGCCCCCAGGACCAGCATTGCTTCCTAAGAGCCGTGATCAGGGACTTGGTGAGTTTCCTCCAGATCCCTTCAGAACCGGATGGCTTCACTAATACCAGGTGTCCCTCCAGCTCACCATTTTCTCTGCACTGAATGTCTGTCCCTCCAAAATTCATATGTTAAATCCTAGCCCTCAGTATGATGGTAGTAGAAGGTGAAGACTTTGGGGGATAATTAGGTCATGAAGGTGGGGCCCTCATAAATGAGATTAGTGCCCTTCTAAAAGGGACCCCAGTGAGCTGTCACCTCTTCCACCCTGTGAGGACTCAGTGAGAATAGAGTGTCTATGAACCAGAAAGCAGGCTCATACCAAACTCAGAATCTCCCTGCACCTCGATCTTGGACTTCCCACCTTCCAGAAATCTGAGAAGTCAAGTTCTGTGGTTTATAAGCCACTCAGTCTACAGTATTCTGTTATAGCAGCCTGCACAAACTGAGACACCATCCAGTTGAACAAGTCCCCAAGTCTTCACCCTAGAAATGGTCTGACTGACACCCCAGGGAACTTGCTTCATCCAGGCTGCTGGTTCCAGCTTGGGCACATCCATGTCAGTTCATGGAGAGGCAGGGAATTCCATGAAGATGAGGGGGCTCTCATCCCCAAGAACCAAGGGGCACTCGGGTGCAGACACCACGCTCAGCCTCAGCCCTGGGACTTAACAGGAGCACTTCCGCTCACAGATCCAATACGTAGTTTTGCCACAGGAGAGGTCATTCCAGGTGCCACCTTTGTCCATGCTGGCACAGTCCTCATCATGGATGTTATTGGGTTCCTCTGGACCCCAAAAGCTGGGTGGAGGAAAAAGTGGGTGTGGGGAAGAATGAATTAGATGGAGCACAGGGTATTTTTCAGTGGAATGACTATTCTACATGATGCTGGTGGTGGTAGACACGTGACATCATGCATTTGTCAAGACCCACAGCATGTACAACAAAAAGAGTGGACCCCAATGCAAACTGTGGGGCCTCAAGTCATAATAATGTATCCATATTGGTTCATCACTTGTAACAAGTGTACCACACTAATGCAAGACATCAATAATAGGGGAAACTGTGTATGGGAGAGAAGAAATATTGGAAATATTTATTGGTACCTTCTGCTCAGTTTTTCTATAAACCTGAAACTCGTGGTTCAGGGCCCTTCCTTCCATCCAAATTATTTTTCCAGCCTCTCAGAATTACTGGAACATAATGCATCATCCCTTCCACTCCAGCTTGTCTGGCGTGACTCAGTCCTACCTCTCTGTTCACCAGGTCAGTCTCCCCGATTCTGAATCAGTTTCCTGTATCTGGCGAGTTTCTGTGTCATCTTCCAAAAGAACGCTTCCTTTACACTCATCATCCCCCCAAATATCACTTTCATTTAAAGCAGAACCTGACTTGGCAATTCAGGTGCATGGGGTTTATCAAGGAGAGAGGGAGAAGAAGCAGAAGAATGGGGCAAAGAGAGGAGTTGAGCAAGGATGTGGGTTCAGCCTTATGTAGCCTCAGTCTGACCCCACAGAGTTATCCCAACTTGAGGCAAGGGGTCCAGGTTTCTCTTATCCAGTCACTGCGTGTGGACTGACCCCAGTGGGAGTAGGGTAACCTCCCAGGTGAACAGCTTCCATTCAGCTGAGGACAACTCTCTGGAGAAAATATAACTGTGACCCACTAGCAGCCTTCTATGGGATGGCTGCACCAGTCCCATGAAACAATCTGAGCGGGACCCCTGCAGTGCCACACCAACCCATGCTGTCTCTATTGACAGAGACATGTCTCCATCCAGTAATCATTGATTAAAAAAATATTTTCCCCAGACAAAGCACTAATATCTGTAATATATAAAGAGTTCCTAGATATCAATAAGAAAAAAGACCAAAATCCCAACATTAAAATACCCCAGTGACATGAACAGATAATTCACAGAAATTTTAATGCATATGGCTATTAAGCATATGAGAAGATACCCAATGTCAGTCATTATAAGAGAAATGCAAATTAATGTTGCATTGGGATTCCATTTTTCACCTATAACTAAACCAACAAAATTCCAAAAGTTTGATGAGCATGTGGCAAAAAAAAAAGTCAAACTGAAGGAATAAGTTGGTATAACCAGTGTGGGGACAATTTGTTAATATTTCTTTAAAGTACAAATACCTACACTCTTTAAGAAAGTAAAGTATAATGGCTAAGAATACGGCCTTTGAAATTGGTTGGCACTGCCATGTGCTAGTTATCTGACTTGGTAGGTGCTTAACCGGTTAGAGCCTCCGTTTCCTCATCTTTAAAATGGAGTTCATAATTTATTTATAGAATTATTAACAGGATTTAAAAATTGGGTAAATATATGCAGAGTGAAAAAGAAAACATAAGAGATCCTGCCCATCCTTTTGGCAAATCAAAACACTCCTCTTCCTCCTACCCTATAGCCATCTCTCCTTTCTTTTTTTTCCCCCAACCATTGGCCTGGGCACCTGATATATTTGAGCAGTTGCACTAAAAGGTGGAGGTGTTGCGATGGAGGAAAATTTAAGAAGTACAGGGACTGGAAGCCTTATCAGAAAAAAAAGCACTTTCATGTCTCCTCTGTCCAGCCCAGCCTGAGATTCTAGAGAACCCACTGGCTTGGATGGCACAAGGACCGACAAGGAGCAGAGGCCCCAAAAGCCCTGCATACTTGCCTCAAAGTGACAGGTGACCCATCCAGCCACCTCCAGTCTCCTTCGCTGTTAATGTCACTCAGCCCCAGCCAGTACACCCGCGGAGAACCGTGAGCTTTGGCCACAAAGTTCTGCAAATACAAACTCCATTCAGCCATCACTCCTTCTACACAATCCTCAGGGTGAGGGTCTGCCTTCTGCCTTGTCCCCCACACGCTTAGAGCTTGAGAATGCCATCCTCAAGGCCCCTCCCAGTTCCTGTGGTGTGCAAAGCAGAAACCACACTTTCCTTCCACTTGAGCATGTGCAGTAGAAATAATCAGGTTACTTTCTTGCAGGACCTGTGAGCCATCCTGCGCTTCAGTTTGCTCATCTGTAAAATGGAATGATAATAGTAGCCACCTCCTCATGGGTTTCTTCTGAGGACTGAGTTAATATGCGTACAGTACTCAGAACAGTGCCCGGCAATAAGTTCCTGCAACATCTTAACATTGAAAGTGACAACAATTAAGAAACATTTAACAACAACAACTGATGCTTTTGTTTCCCTGGTGTGTCTGTCCCACCCTGCAGGCCTCCTCTGCATCCAGGCAGAAAAGAAATTCATTGCATCAGAAAAAAAAAATGCTATGAGGTTTATGGCCAAGAACTGGTAGCTTGACCAGTTTAGCTGGACTTAGCAACCAAGCTACCTGGGCTCAAATCCCAGCTCTGACACTTACTCCTGGTAAGAGATCACAGGCAAGTTGCTTAAGTGAACTGGACTTCTTTTACTCAACTATGAGGTACTGATATGTAACGTACTATGTACAAATGTACTAACTAGAGTAGTATTAAATCATTAAAGTTGTTTCCACATACTCCACTTCTTCTAGGTGCACACACGTAAACGGTATTTCCCGGCCACTGGAAGGCATCGGCGTGGGCATGGGGCTCACTTTGTCAGTGCGCATAAATGGAAGCCGGCCATCAGTGCATGACTGGCTTCACTTTCACCATTGAGCTGTGAGGATTGTTGAGTTACTTCAGCATAACATAACCTCTCCTGACTTACACACTCATTTATAGGGCTGTTGTGAGGATGATGTTAATACATGCAAGATGTTTGGAATACAGCCTGGAGAATAAAAAGTGTTACTTAAGAGATAGCCATTATTATATGGCCACATTAGAAAACAGACTTAGAGAGGACAAGTAAACACAATCAGGATATGAACGCAAGCAGAACATACACTCTTAACCTTGCTGTTAAAAGTTTTAGTGGCTCAAAAGCAATTCCAATTTCTCTCCACCTAGGCCAGGGAAGGCTGTGTGAACCCTGGAAGAGAAGCAGGATGTCCCTGGGTTCTCAAGGGCTTGGAGGGGACATCTCACCTGCTCAGCAGAGCTACTGATGATGACCAAGTGAGAGTAATTCTCCTGGCAGAATATCCGGGCTTCATACCATGACTTCGGGCTTTGGGAGAAGTAGTAACACTTTCCTTCAAAGGAGAGCCAGCCCTCAGGGCAGGTGATTCTGGCACAGTCTGGAGATTGGATAGGATACTGTCAGAGTGGCCACAGAGCCAGGATCATGTACCTGGTGTACTATGTACAGTTGTGCAAGCTGTGCACTGCTCAACTCCAGGGAGCACCATTTACATAGACTACACAGAATTGCTCCCACGGACTTGTGCAATGTGCCGGCTCTGCTATGCCCCCCATCTCAGGGCAGTTCCCCAAGTCCCACTCACCTAACAAGCCCCGGAGTTCCACCAGGGACTGGTTGGTGTCAGCTCTTACACGATCAATGTCCTTCCTCAGGCCAGCTAGCCCTGCCATACCAGTCACTGTCAACAGGAGTGGACTAGAGGGTTAGAGACTCAAATCCCCATCTACCCACCCACCCACCACTGACTGCAGAAACACCAGAGAGAAACAAAGACTGTTTCCCCACCACACCTATGTTCTGTGCATGATACTAGAACTCAAAAATGCCATGCTCAGGGACCAGGGTGAGCCCTAGAGTGGCTCAGAGGAGAGATTAATCCCTGGTGCCTGGGGAAGAGTGGGAATGGTGAGCTTCCTGGAGGAGGTAAGTTTTGATGGAAGATGGTGATTCAGCAACTGTGAGGGGTGGGGCGCGGCAGGCAGGGGCCACCTTGGAAGCAGAGGTACAGAGGCAAGTATATTAGGAAAGGCTGGTGCAGTAGGGGTCGAGGGGAACCTGACAGGAGCGTGAGCTCAAAGTAGGATGAGGTTCAATGTCCAGGTTCTTGAATGCCAAGCCAAGGGTTTTGTATTGGACTTTGGGCAGTGAAAAGCAACTGAATGGGTTATGAGCAGAGAAGTGGCTTAATCTGAAGTGTGTGAGGTGAGAGTGTGGAATGGAGCAATTTTCAGATTTCAGCAATCATGGTGAAGGCCATGCCAGCCCTGAAGACTCTTCTACAACTAATGTGTGCATTCCCACACCCCCACGCAAACTTTCCTCTTCCAGCTTGACATCCTTCCCTGTCACTCACCACCATTCCCAATCCATCCCCAAGTCTAATCAATTTTACCTCCTAAACCTTTCTACTCCACCTACTTCTCTCCATCCGCACAGCCACAGCTCTCATCCAAGCCACCATCCTCTCTTACCTACCCAGCTGTACCATCCTCCTCCCTTGTACTTGTGATGTTACCTCCCACCACAGGGCCTTTGCACATGCCTGAGACCCTCGACAACACCCCCCCACACACCTGAACCTGGTTAATTCCTTCTCTTCCTCACTCAGCTGTAGCACCATTTCCCTAGGGAATCTCTGTATGACTCTCCCAAAGATGAGGTCAAGATCTCTTGTTAGGTTTTCTCATAGAATTGCCTTCCTCTTCTTTGGACGATTCATTATTTGGGTGATAATTTGGTAAATGGCTGTCTATGCCTGTGCTGTCCAACGGAAACAAAATGTACTCCATATATGTAATTTATGCTTTCTACTAGCCACATGTTCTAAAAGTCAAGAGAAACAGGTAAAATAATTTGAATGCTATTTTTTGCTTATCCCAATATATCCAGAATATCATTTCAATGGGTAATCTATGTTAGAGCTTATTATTATTAACATTATTATTCTTGAGATAGTTTACATTATTTTTTGTAGCAAGTCTTTGAAACTGGTGTGTATTTTAGATGCACCACGCATCTCAGTTCAGAATGACCACATTCAAGCGCACAGCCGCTCATGTCCGCCAATTTGGATAGCAGAGGCCTAGACACACACACACACACACACACACTTCACAGGGACACAGGGTATGTCTGATGTGTTCAACACCCTACCCACCCACCCCCTGCCCGAGTACTTAGCACAATGCCTGGCAAAGATAGACTTGAAGGTGGTCTTGGCGTCGGGTTGGAGGATCAGGTCGGGGCTCAGTACGCATGGCATGAAGGAATGATTGAGAGCACTCACCGTTTTCTCGCCATGCCATCTGCTGAAAGGTCAGCATCCTCAGTTCTTCCACCACCTCCTGGTCTATGAGGAGGAGTCCACCTTGAGCCCAGGTCTTCCCATGCCCCAGGCTCGATCTCTCCGCAAGCCCCTTCCTCCTCCTACTCACACTTAATCAGGCTCACAGCCAGACCCGTGCAGCCCAGGAGCAGCGACACCACCACCAGCAGACACAGGCACACCATCGGTCTCTCCTCCTGGTAGCACCCCGGGTCCTCAGACTTCTTCTGAGTGAGCCAAGGCACTGCAGTTGCTGGGAGGCAGGGATGAGGACAGACAGACCAATACTGGTGCTTCCGAGGGTAAGGACAGGACCCTTGCGCCTTTTTCAAGAGCAAGGGGACAGAGGTCTGTGCTCACGACTATGCCATCAGATGGGGTCAGCAACAGAGTCAGGAAGAGCTGACCCAGGAGGAGCCCCGAAGAGCACGTACTGTGTTACCCAAACTTAGCCCCCTCCGTTATCTCCAAAGGCATCTTCATCAGCATCCCCATGTCCATTCCCAGATCCAATACCATCACTATCCCACAACACGACGACAACCTCACCTAGACCCCTGGAGAGCACTTCCCTGTGTGCCAAGCATCCCATTGCATCCTTATTATCTCACTGGGTCCTCATCCTTATGACATGGATGTAAATATTATTCCAATTTTGCAAAGAAGTCAACAGGGCTTGAAAATTTCACGCATGACTTGGACCCAAAGCCATTCTTAACATCTATGATGCATTATCTCCTGCTCTCCAGCAGCCCCTGTCCAAGCTGCTTCCCGCTCAAGGAAGCCTGTGGACCCTTGCACCAGGGGCAGCGAAAGTTTCCCTACATCTTATACAAGCAGGCGGTAGGGCATGAGGGTACCGGGCACATACCCTGGGAACCAGGGAGTCTCGTCTAGACTAAGAGAGGAGGAGCTTCTGAAAGAGGTTTCATAGGCCAGGGTCTCATTCTGGAGCTACAGGTCTGACTCAGATATATTGTCCATCGTGAGAGGGGAGGGAGAGGTGCACCTGGAGGACTTACTGGCCAGGGATGGCTGGAATGAAGGATACTCCACCCCAGCACCTGGGAAAGAGAGAAAGAGAGGTTTATTCAGAAGTGGCTAAAAAATTGTTTTCCCACCCCACCCCCTCTGATTTTTTCTCTGGACAGAATTGGGGGACTGGACAGGTGCCCCCTTTCAGATTTCTTAAAGGGTCTCCCCATTGCTCACCCTGTTGTGGAGATCTGCAGGTGGCATGGGTGACGTCCAGACCTGGAAAGGGTCAAAAAGACAAGGGTCATGCAGAGCAGGGCTTCATGCAGGTGAACGGGATGGCTCCAGTCCTGAATTCTCACCTGGGATCTTTGGGGTCTTGCAGGGAAGTGGGGGGTTCTCTGTTTTCTTCCCTGAGGAGAGAGGATTGGTCGCTCAGGCCCAGAGAAAAACAAAGCCACCACCGGGTCGCCTGTGCCCCCGCACCCAGCTCACCTGCCTTGGGAGGCCTGGGTGGAGCCATCGAACCTGGAGGAGAAGAGCTCAAAGTTAGACTTGGTCTGAGGATGGGCATGAGATTGCAGGACTGAGACGGTAATGCAGCATTAGGAAAGGAGCTGGGCAGGAGAGCGGGACTGGACTGAGGGGTGGCAACAGTTAAAACAGTAACAGTAAAATAGTAATCATGGATTACCTAGGATTTTACCACTTTTAAACTGAAAAGTCCCACATCCCAGGAAATCTTCTCATCCCTGGCAAACTGGGACAGCTGGTCACCCCACGTTGAAGACAATGTTGTGTTTGGAGATGGGGATGGAGCTGAGGTTTGGACTGGGGAAAGCAACGGACATGGAATGGACTGTGATTCAAGATGTGACTGGCCTGGAGCAAGAGCTGTGGCTCCCTTTGGGGATGGGAGGAAGGTGAGGTAAGGTTGCTGCACTGGGGGTTGGTGATGGCCCTGGATTTGGAAATGGCAGTGGGGCAGGGGATGGGGCTGTATTTGGAGATGGGGAGCAGAATAAGTCTGGGGAGAAGGTGGCCCTGAAGATGGGATGGGTGGGATTAGTCTTGGAGCTGGCTTGGAGGATTGTGCTGAGGCCAAGTTGAGACAGACAGACAGACAGCATAGTCCAGTTCACCTCTTCCCTCATGCTGGGCCACCCAGTGCCCAGGACCTCCCAGACTGGCTTCAGCCTGGATGCAGGAGTGGGGGGTGCACGACACCATGGCACCTGTCCAAGGATGCCAGGGGGGCACAGAGGCCCTGGTGGGAGCTGACTCAGGGAAACCTCAAAGCCCCCACTTTTATACCCACTTATCAGATTGTTGTTGAGTCCCTGGCCAGGCATGGACCACACAAGTCTAAAGGTAAATCTGGACTCTGGGAGTGAATGTGAGGAACCAGCGGTCTACTTACAGTTTCTGAAACCCAGGCTTTCATGTCTCAGGGATTTTGCATCTACCAGTTCTCCTCTAGGCTTAGCTTCCTAACAAACTCCTACTCATCCCTCAAATCCCATTCCAATGACACCCCCCCCCCGCCACCCAATCCCACCATTGCAGGCACAGCCCTCAGTTCCCCTTGGGGTTTTCCCATTTTCTTGGCTCGTTCCCCATCAGACCTGCTCACCTGACGCTGTGCCCAGGTGACTGAGCGATCCTCAGGAACAGGGCAGAGGCATGAACATTGCCACCATCATGGTGCCTGGCATAAGCTGAGTACACATGAGACTGACAGTGTGTCTGCAATGCCCAGATAACCCCCCTGGGGACTGTGCTCACATCTCAACACGAGGCCTCTACAAAGTCTTCTTACCTGGCTTGGGAGGAAGGTCCTTGTAGGGTGGTGCCGAATTCTCATAATCCTCCTCCTCCTCCTCTCTGGTTCCTTCCAGAGGAAAGGCAAGTCAGAGCCCAGCCTATTCCCTCCCCTGTCCCTCAGGCCCAGGGTGGGGATGCTGTGACCTGGATCCTGACCACCCTGGCCCCCAGCCCCAGCCTGGCCAGGGTCCTACCTGGCAAGTCCAAACGACCAGGATTTGTATACAGCATGTGCATGGCTGTAGCTAGTCCAGGAGCCTGAAAAGGTGCAGCCAGAACTCAGCAGCTTTTGCCCCCCGTGCCTCCTACACAGGTGCCTAAAACTTCTCATAGTTCCCTTTTTCTTTAAAAATCAAGGACATGCAAATCTCTCTTGAGGGAAACTCCCAAACCACACACATACATACACACACACACACGGATACATTGATTGGCCTGGTTGTGGTAAATGTATAATTGGTCATGTGGTTGTACCCCTTAAACATATACAATTGCTGATGGTCAGTTATACCT
Organism: Smutsia gigantea; assembly: GCA_032199065.1. Lineage (NCBI taxonomy): Eukaryota > Metazoa > Chordata > Mammalia > Pholidota > Manidae > Smutsia > Smutsia gigantea. The sequence continues at coordinate 46,961 of JAVSCE010003926.1, read as the reverse complement.
CAATAAAGCTGGAAGAGAAAAAAAAACAATAGCCTGTCTTTATTTGAACTTTCAGTAGGTTGTTCCTCATGGATTTATTATTACATTTCTTTTTTATTTTTAAAATACTGCATTACGACATAATTTATCTTGGGCGGAAAAAAATAAGAGGTCTGAGATCAAGGTGTTAGCCAGGCCATGCTTTCTCCAGAAGTTGTGGGGGGAATTCTTCCTTGTCACTTCCGGCTTCTGGGGGCCCTGTTAGCCTGTGGCCACATCACTCCAATCTCTGCTCTGTCTTCACATGGCCCTCCCCTCTGTGTGTCTCAAATTTTCTTTCCCTTTCTTGAAGCTATATTGGTGGCTTTGAAGAGGCAGGAAGGGGCCTGAGACAAAGAAGGCAGCTTTAGATGCCCGAAAAGGCGAGAATAACACTCCCACCAGAGCCTCTGCAGAACTCTAGCCCTGCTGACACCGTGGTTTCAGACTCATGAAAGAGTTTAAACTTCTGTAAAAGAATCCATTTCTGTTTCTTGATAATTTATTACAGTAACTATAGGAAAGTATGACAGGCCCACAGGGCAAGACCCAAACTCTCCTTTTTAAGGGCTTTCCACTAAAAGTAAAAGGAAATACTATTCAAACGGTCTTAAACAATAAAGAAGGTCCCACCAGAATCATGCGCGAGTTAGAATATTGGGTTGAGTTGCTGTGACAGAGATTCAGAACAAGAGTAGTTTGAATAAGAGAATTTCTCATCTCACAGTCTAAATGTTAGCAGTTCACAGTCTCAGCCAGTGGAAAATCTTCTCCAGCACCTGAGAGGGGGGTGGCCCCAGAACTAGTGGAGGTGTAACGGAGGCAGCAGAAAAGCTCACCCCAGGAACTGGGCTTTCCCCGTTATACTGCCTGAGGTAACATGCAGACCTTCCCAGCCTGCGTGAGGATATGGATGGCCGTTCCCTTTCTGTAGATGGGGAAATGGAGATTTGTCCAAGAAGGAAGGCTGGATGGTCTCACAGTGGTGGGGACAATGGCTGCATGGCCAAGGCCATCCTTTGGACCCTGACACACAGTAGGTGCTCAGGAACTGTTATTGGAATCCAGTGCCATCAACTGGGTATCACATTAGTCCGTGGGTCCCAGCTAACCCAGCTCTGCTCCATTCTTGCTGTGTGACCTCGAGGGAGTAGAACAACGTCTCTGAGCAATGGTCTCCTGATACATCCAGAGGAGACTGGGGATACAGTTGCTCTTTTATCCATTCAGGAGATATGTACTGACGAACCATGCATGAGGCTCTGTTCTAGGCACTAGTGAAACATTGATGAACCCAGCCTCCCCCAAAAAATATCTTGCAATAAAAAGGAGGATCACAGAATGGAAATCACACAAGGCATGTTCTCAGACCAGAACCGAATTCAACTAGAAATCACAGAATGAGATCAGGAAAATCCACAAATATTTGGAAATTAAATCATACCCGGGGATCAGAGGAAATTAAAAGCTAAAAATAGTTTTACTTGAATGAAAGTGAAAGCGCACCACATCAAAACCTGGGGGGCCCAACAAAAGCAGTACTAAGAGAGAAATGTAGAGTATTAAAGGCTTACGTTTAATAAGGTAGCCAGGTATGTTTGAAAGTTGCTAAGAGAGTAATCCTTTAAATAAATAACTAAATAACACTTTTAGAAGCATCTTTTTTGCATGTGTTTGCAGACACTTCTCTATATGCATGTCAGAATTGTCTACACATCCATTCATGAAAATAACACCGATCGCAACTAGACAAGAAACACTTATAAAAATGTGGTTTTTTTACATGTCGTTAACCACACCTCTACACGCATTACAAAATAGCACGTGCATTTGCTGATATGAATTAACACTCTTCTAATCTTGCTGAACAATTAATGCTCTAAAAAGCATCTTTTTTTTTACACGTCTATAAACACTTCCTATAAACTAGTGGGTGTATATCCAATCCATACCCTGCAATAATGTTTCCTGAGAGTAGATCTTAAAAGTTCTCATCACGAGAAAAAAATTATAGCTATGTGTGGTGATGGATGTTAACTAGACTTATGGTGGCACCGTAATATATACAAATCTGGCAACATGCGGAATTATCGAATCGTTGTGTTGTACAGCTGAAACTAACATAAGGTTATATGTCAGTCATATCTCAATTAGAAGAAGAAAAAAGTGATCAGGTAAGGCCTGACAGTTGAAATAGACTGAAGGAGGTTACGGGAAGGCCGTGGATGAGTGAATGTGTGGAGGAAGAGCTTTCCAGGTTGTGCAAAGGTCCTGACAGCAAATGCCTGGTGTGTTTAAGAAACAGGAAATCTTTTATCCTATGTGTCCCCTTACCCAGCGAGGCCTCCTAAAACAATCCTTTTTTTTTAAGTTCCAAGACAGCCCTTCTTCATACACTATTCATTGTGTTTTTCCTTAACAGTTATCACCATCTGACAATCCATATATCTCACATGTTGATCCTGTCTTCCCCTCCTGAGTGGCTCAGCTTCACTGCCTGCCACACAGTAGGTGTCCAGTGGATGTTTGTTAAATGAATGAATGACCATCCTGCCCGCCAAGCCCCGACTAAGGCCACCCATGAAGCCAGGCCCCTCCAGGCTCACTAGTCCCCCCAACATCAGCCAGCCACCCCTGATGCAAGCAGCACCAATCCTAGGGCAGCCCCTGGACTAGATCAGAGGCACTGTCTTGTCTGCCCCGTAGGCAGAAGCAAGGCCTTCCCCCAGGGATTTTTCTAGGCATCTCTGACCTTGTTTTTCCTCCTCCCCACCCGGAACTGAATTACCCATAACATCCAGCAGACCGTGGAGAGGAGCGGGTGCCACCCAGAATTTCCTTCTCCACACCCTGCCCCATCTGGGGCCTCTGAGGCTGTTCTGCTCACAAAGTGCTAACATAGACTCGGCCCAGGGAAGACCAGATTGGGCAGGACAGGGTGGCAGAGGAGGAAGAAGGCGGGGCAGGGGCAGCTGTGGGCAGTGAAACTTGGGCACCTGGGGAGTATGGGCAGGGGACACAGGAAGCTCTCTTTGTCAGATGGTTGGTAGAGAAAAACAGGAAGTTTGTAGGACCCAGGTGACCAAGGCCTGGCCTGTCCTCACCCCACACTTCCACCCTCATCCTAGTGTCCTCTCTTCAACATCCCAGCTCTGAGTACGGATGGGCCAGCCTGAAACATCTGAGTCTGGGGACCTCAGAACACAGTGGACCCTATCTCCTCCCACCCAGTCATCTTCCCTGGCTTGGACCCCTTCCACCACTAGTGAAGTGACTGGTCCCAGGAGCCCCATCTGGTTGGCCTTCTAGTTAAAGAGTGTGACCCAGATAAGAGTAATAATGAAAGCATGTATTCGGCACCTACTAGGTGCAGTGAGCGCTTTCCATGCCACCATCCAACTCCTCCAAACCTCCCTATTCATTTATTCATTTGTTGATTTGACTAATATTTACTAAGCACTTACTCTGTGCCAGCCCCATTTTAGGTGCAGGAATACAGCCATGAACAAGACAGACAAAATTCCCTGCTCCATGGAGATGACATTTGAGAGAAGAGACCAACAGTAAATAAGATAAATAAGTTGAATGCAAATCAGGTTAGATGGCACTAGGTACGACCAATCCCACTTTACAGATGGGTAAACGGAGTCTCTGAGAGGCAAAGTCACTTCCCAAGGTCATACAGGGAGAGTGATCTGGGAGCATGATTTGCCTCCCTGGGTCTCCTCCCACTTCTGAGCACTGGGAAGAGAGACACCCAGGACAATGCTGGGTTTCCTGGTACAGCTGTGTAGGTTGCACATCGCACAACTCCAGGAGTTCATTCACAAATCTATGCCATGATCTGGAGACAGGTCACAAGTCATCTTGTAAAGGAAGTCTTGGTCACCGTTGGTCTACTCTCTAAAGCTTGCTTTTTCCACTTGAAAATATATCATGGCCACTTCCCTGTGTCAGCACATGAAAATCTAGCTCAACGACTCTTCCAAAGGTAGTTCCCAGACCAGCCACATCACTATCACCTGGGAACTGGTTAGAAATGCAGATTCTGAAGCCCCACACCAGACCTTCTGAATCACTTTCAAGCTGGGTCCAGCTTTTACTCCACATAAAATGGGAAGCCACAGGAGGATTTCAACCTAGGAGTTAATGATCTGATTTCCTTTTTGACAAGTGCACCAAACACCACCAAGCACCCACTGAAGGGTTTCTCTCAGAGAGACTAACTAATCAGCACAGCGTTTGTTACAATTGTGCACTGAAGCCAAGAAGTATCTGGCAGGATTAAACAATGTATCATACTTCTAAATTTGCATATATGTAAGCCTTAATGTAACAGGTTTGATACGTAATGCCAATTCTTTACAGTGGCCGTTAGAGGAATACTAAGATTGCACCTTGTTTCATTTTCACCAAAACATGAAATAGGATTTATTTTAAATGTCAGCTTTACACTGTTTTATTTATAAATAACTTTACTTTGCTTATATAAATTAAATTTCATCAGTTAAAATATTTATTTTAAGTAATTGTCTTCAAACTTTTTGATATTCACTAATCATACCATCGGTACTGGGCAGGGTTCTTTTAAGCCAAATTCGAGATCTTTTAGAAGAAAAAGAGTATTTTTTTAAATATGATATGTGAAATAATTTTCACTTGTGCTCCAGCCTCAGGAGGCCAAGGTCGCCCAGGAAAGGCTGTTCAGAGGCAGGAAGAACCCGCTTCTGTCTTCGCCTGCGCTGTCTCCGCCCGTCAGCCAGGTGACGCCAGAGAGACCGGAAGTCCCCTGGAGTCGTTCATCTCAACGATCCCCGCTGCGGCCTGCGCGACCCGGAAGCCGTGGTTGGCGATGGGGGAGTGCTTCCGAGCAGGAACGAGGTGACCCCAGCGGCCGCAGGAACCTGCGGTGACCGCAGCCATGGGGGCGCACCTGGGCCGGCGCTACCTGGGCGATGCGTCGGTGGAGCCCGACCCCCTGCGGATGCCCACCTACCCGCCCGACTTCGGCTTTCCGGAGCGCAAGGAGCGCGGTGAGGCCTAGTGCGCAGGCGCGGCCGGCGGGATTGGGGCGCGGGTGCTGCAACCCTCAAACCCAGGCTCCCCAGGACTGGACTCCAGCCTCCAGCGCTGTGCCTGGGCCCAGCCCGACCTCGGCCTGAAGGAGCGCAGAGGACACGCGTGACACTGCTTGAGTGTGTAGGCGTTTGGCAGTGGGGCCAGAGAGAGTGGTCGTATGGAGTTAATGAGGCGCTGGAAGCTGGACCAAGTCCTAGAGTCAGTGGGGAGCCGTAGGGTGGGGGGTGTTTTCACGGAATAGACGTGTTCATTGTACCTCTGTCCAGATGTCACTGCTGCTTTTAGGAATGCACAAGAAAAAAAAAGGGCTCACACCGCACCTACTGTCTTGCACGTTGGCTTTTTTTATGTAGCAATGTCAAGTATATCGAGCGCCAGCCTGGGCCAAGTCCCAAGCTGGGCACCGCAGATACAGCAGGCACTGTGGGGGAGACTGCCCAACCAGGTCGATCTTAGGGGCTGCACCTGGAGGCTTCCAGGAGGCGGTGGCTGGAAGAGACCTTAGGGGGATGAGTAGGAGTGGACGAAAGGGAGACCCAGGAGAGGGTACAGCCAGTGCTTCTAAGCAGAGGAGGAATGCAGTCACAGTTGATTTGTCAAAAGGTGGTGCTGACTGCTGGGCGGGTGAGGACTTGGAGACATGGAGATCTCTAAGTTGTAGGGGGTTGGTGTGCAGAGGTGTGGACTTGAGAGACCTGGGACCGTGGAGGAGTCCGCCTCCCATGTCCGTCAGCCGCAGGTGAACCCGCAGCCCATCAATCCGCCCACCCCCTTATCACGTGAGTCTTTACCACTGCTTCTTACACTCTGCTTTGCCCGCAATCCCTGCGTTTGTAAACACACACCCCCACCCCCACCCCCAACCCCCCGTCCCCTGCCTCTCTCTCTTGCTTGGCTAAACCAAAACCCGTTAAACCCAGCTCTGTTGGGCACCTACCTGCCATGTGCTGCTAGACACCTGTGTGGCACTGCCTTGTGCCGTGAACTCCATCAACGTGCAAACACAGTGTTATTTCTGTTTTAAAATCCCCTCCTGCCCCATCTCCCCCTCCAGCTATCTCCCACCACTCCACTGAAAGGGCTTTTGTCAAGCTTCCCTCCCGGCCCTGCTGTCAGTGAACCGTGCTGTGAGGTCTCAGTGCTGACCAGCCCCGCTGCAGCAGGCTCCAACTCCGCGGAGGGCTGCTGCTGCTTGGGCTTCCCGACTCAGTGGCTCCCAGGACCCCTCCGGCTCACCACCTCACTGATTCTTCCCTCTCTCTGCATCTTGTCACTGCTTGGGCCTCTGCCTCCGCTCCCCCCACCCCTGCCCTCTGTGTGCCAGTGTGCCCAAGTTTTTATCTCCAGCTGGGCCTCAACCCTGAACCCCAGACCCATGGACCCCACTGCCTGCTTGGCATCTCCACGTTAACAGGCGCCTCACACCCAGCAGGTCCAAAACAGAGCTCCTGACCTCCGCACCAGGCCAGCGCCTCCCTCCAGCTCTGACCACATGCCCAGGCCGAAATCCCTGGGGCATCCCAGCTCCTGTTCGCTAACCTCCAGACATTTGCACCTACTGTTCTATATGCCAGGATGCTCATCCCACTCCCTCACCTTCAGATGCCACCTGCCGAGGGACCCCCTCCAGCTCAAGGGTGACCCACCTTCCCACACTACTTGTCTCTCTGCCTTGCTTTATTTTTCTCCCTAATCCTGAGCACTGCTGGACAGTCTGTTTATTCTGGTACTGTTCTGTCTCCCTCCAAAGGACAGGGATCCTTGTCTGGCATGTTCCCTGCTGCATCCCCAACACCTAACATACAGCAGGTGCTGCACAGATCCTGGCTGCTGACTGATTATGCCCGAGCACCAGGTGCCCGGCTCCCACCATGGAAAACAGTAGGGGCTGTAGGGGGGTGCACACCGCCTGCGGCTCAGGTGAGGTGAGGGTGGGGGACCACGGAGTGGCAGTGGAAGCCCTGGGTTAGGGCACACAGGGTGCTCTTAGCAAGAATCACAGGAAGCCAACACTTAATATTTGGAAAGCTAGATGAGAGCAGGATAAGGGGGCAGGAGGTGGGGGCCTGGGCCCAAGAGACAGAGAAATGTGGTTGGGAAGCAGAGGGGAGAAGCCAGCCAGGGGAGTATAGAAGGTGAATGGACACATTTTGATGCTGACGGGAAAGAGCTGAGACCAAGAAAGATGTCGAGGTAAGGAGAGCATCCCTGAGCACACGGGAAGTCTGGTCCTGGGCACTGGTGCCAGGCTGAGCGCTGGCGGACCGCACCAAGGGCAGAGGCGTGGGGGAAGAGCGCAGGATCTCCAGGCACGGCCTGGGGTGCACGCCCATGGTTTCTAATGGCCTCAGGTCTGCCTCCCAAAGGTTGGTTTCATCCTAGGTCAGGTTTGCTGGGTGGGTGTGGTACCAGGCCCAGCGCTAGTTTAGCTGTCCTGAGGCACACACCTACACACTTTACCTGTAGCTTGGAGAGGCCACGCTGCCGGCTAAGGGGTGGAGCGGGGACCCAGGCACACCGAGAAGCCCAGCCCCCATGCTGGGCTGTGCCCCACAGAAAGGAGCATGGAAGAAAGTGGTGTTTGAGGAGGGGCTCTGCAGAGTGGGGCTGTCTTCCCGAGGGGAGGAGAAGCGAGGATCCAGTACAGAGGTGGAGGTGACCAGGGGTGATGGGGAGAGAGGGACTCTTCCCCTGTCCAGGCCTGTGTCCAGGCTTGCCTCTGCGCATGAGAAAAGGGTACTCCCATCTGTCAGATATCTGCTGTAATCCAGCCGTCAGGTCATCCGTGGGGGCTCCCAGGAATCAGGGTGTGATGAGGGAACCCTGGCAGTTAGACCCTCCCAAGCCCAGCCTGGCTGAGCCCGCCCACTGCCCACAGAGATGGTGGCCACGCAGCAGCAGATGAATGACGCGCAGCTGGTGCTCCAGCAGCGGGACTACTGCGCCCACTACCTCATCCGGCTGCTCCAGTGCAAGCGCGACAGCTTCCCCAACTTCCTGGCCTGCAAGCATGAGCAGCACGACTGGGACTACTGCGAGCACCTCGAGTGAGCCCCAGCCGCCCCGCCCCGCCCCGCCCCGCCCCAGCCGGCCCCCACCCGCCGCACCCGCCCCAGCAGGACCTGGCTTCAGGCAAAGAGAACAGACACTGAGGTCCTAGCGGGCCCCAGCTCAGTCCAAAGAGGAATCTCGGGGACTGCTGGGTGGGGTAGGCGCCTATGAGGCCACCTGGAGGAGTGGCCAAGCCAGGTCCAGGCAGGAGGGTGGGCCCCACCATCCGCACTGCTTGGGACAAGCCCATACTTAAACCACAGGCACATAGGTCTTCCCTGCCCAGAGGCCTCCCCAGAAAGCTCCGGGATTCCTGCTCAGCCCGGTCCTCGGCTTCTCAGGAGGGGCCTGGCCAGGGAGCCTGACGCCCCCTCATCCTCTGCCCACAGCTACGTGAAGCGCATGAAGGAGTTTGAGCGCGAGAGGCGGCTGCTCCAGCGGAAGAAGAGGCGGGAGCAGAAGGAGGCCGACGTGGCAAGTGGTCAGGGGCCTGGCAAGGTGGCCCTGTAGTGGGCCTGCCCACCACTCGGTGGACCAGTTGAGAAATAAAAGCCTGCAAGGCCTCAGCCCGAGCCAGCCTCTTCTGTGGTGCGCTGCTCTCTAAAACCCCAAAGAACCACACAGAGCCTGAGTCCGAGTCCAGCAGGGGCAGGCAGGTTTTATTCCAGGCGCTGGAGAACGGTGGCCCCCACTCTCCGAGAATGACATAGGATTAGGGGAGCGAGTGCCCAGCTTGGCCAAGCCCAGGTCAGGGTGAACAGCTCAGAGCAGGAAGGGGATGATGGGCATACGCAGGGGCGGGTAGTCGCGGAACTCCTTCAGGTAGCTGCGGTGCTTGCCTTTGGCCCAGATGGTCATCTGGGTGAAGCCCACCAGGGAGAAGAGGGCCACTGGGGGGCAGAGTAGGGATGTCAGGGAGGTGCTGCACGCCCGGGTGGGCCGGGGCCCGCTGAGGGAGGGACAGCAGCTCACCTGGGAGACACTGTGTCATGATGGCAAAGCCTATCCAGGACCCCACCTGTGGGCAGAGCAGCCGGGGCTGAGGATGGATAAGGCTGGACAGCACCAGCGGCCTTGCCCACCCTTCTCTACCCCAACCCGTACTTCAGAGTGCGGGGATGGAAGCCAAACTCCAATGCTAGAGGGCCCCTGAGTAGCCAGGCTACAGGACAAAGCTGCTCCCCAACACACCTGGGACAGGGCAAGCCCAGCCTTACACCCTTCCCAGCCCCCAGAGGTCACAGTTGCTCCATCCCCAAGTGTTCCAGGTGCACACTGCAAAAGCAGCTGCCCAGCCAGGTGCCCCTCCTGGGGGCTCGCCATCCACCTGGGACCCCAGGCCCCAGCAGCAGACCCTCACCTCATAGGTGTAGTTGGGGCAGGACACCAGCAGGAAGAGCCACGTGAAGGGGTTCTTGGTAGGGTATGGGATCTTCCTGGTCTTGGACCCTGGCAGGCAGGGCAGGAGGAACAAGTGAGACCCCCTCGGCCAGTCTGCCCAGCCCCACCGCCCTGCTGCCTGAATGGGCTACTCACCGGCTGGCCGCAGGTCCCGCAGAGCCATGTGGATAGAGAAGTTGCCGAGCTGGCAGATCTATCAGAGAGCGGGGTTAGCCAGGAGCCCCCTAAATTCCCCCACCTAGCCCCCACCCTAGCCTGCTTACCACAAAGATGGCCAGGGCCAGTTTAACCTGCTGAGCTCCGTAGGCTGAAGAGGAAGTAGAGGGGAAGCAGTGAGGGACAGCCCATAGGCAGGGGGGCTCGTGGGGGCAGCAGGGTCCCAGGCCACTTACTGGGGGGCGTGTAGAGAGGGTGGTTGATGTAATAGGCCATCCACGCAGCGAAGCCCCAGTAGTAGGTGCAGTTCTGCAAGCAAGCGGCTGGGATGGAGCCTGGGGCAGCAGAGACTGGCCTCCAGGCCAGGAAGGGTGGGTGTGGTGGAGGGTGGTGCCCTGGTGGGCATGGTCTAAAGGGGTGCGGTAGGGGAGGGCCAGGTCCTGGTGGACGCCCCCCAGGCGCTCACCTTGAAGATGTTGCGCAAGGGCATGGTGCCGTGGGAGAAGCGGTGCACGAACAGCGTCTCCAGCAAGCGCTTGATGTAGTGGAATGAGTGGCAGATGCAGGCGAGGCTGCAGGGAAGCCGGCTCAGCTGGGGCAGGTCCATTAGCCTCCCACACCCATCCGCCGTCCCCTCCCTCCTGGCCCCACTCACTGCACCACCGTGTGGCGGCTGGACGTGAAGTCGTATTTGTGGCCATAGATGAAGGGCACCCGGAAGTAGAAGAGCAGGTAGATGAAGAGGGGGCCCGCGTATTCTGTCAGGAAGACCTGGGGATGCGGGGGTGGCGGACGGGCAGTGAGTCACCCCAGGGTGGCTGATGGAAGACGAGGCTGTAGGCAGGGTCGGGACTCACCGTCACCCAGCTGATCTGGGCCCCCAGGTCCCGGAAGTAGAGAGTGGCCGTGGTGCCCACCGGCAGCTTCTGTAAAATATCTTCGTCCTTCAGGGACTTGCCCTCTGAGGAGAGGAAGGCCAGGGCTCAGGGGCTGCCAGGACCTTTGCCCACTGCCAACCAGGAGCTCAGGGGCAGCCGGCCCACAGCTGTTACTTACTGGGATCCAGGCGGAGGGACTGGCGGGCAGGGTACCACTGTGGATCTGCGAGGAAAGCAGGGCGTCACAGCGAACAGGCTGGCGGAGCCCAGGGACCCCACAGCTTCCTCTGCCCTGGACAAGGCCTCTGAAGTCTGTGTGGCTCCAGGACACAACCCAGCAGAAGCGGGATGCTGTCCTTCCCAAAACTCAGCAAGGGCGTTCCTGCCAACGGCCACACGGGGGCGCCCGCCCTGTGCAAGCTGGGAGAAGCCTGGGCCACACCAGGGGCGTCTCTGCAGGCCCTGGGAGTAGGGGTGCACAGGGCACGTCCTACCCAGTAGCCCCTGCCGAGAGGGGTCAAAGGGGGGGGGCAGTGTGGCCAGGCTCTGGACTTACGGCTCTTAGTGAAAAGGTTCTTGATTTCAGCAATGGTGGCATGGGGCTCCACCTGCGGGAAGCACAGGCCACAGAGATGTCAGCAGAGGGAGCCCAGACCCATGATCCAGGATCCCTCCTGGTGAGGGGGATGGACTGGAGGCTTGGGCAGCTGCTATGGGCCTGGGGGTAGGCTGAGGTTCAGACCCCCACCCACAGCGGCAAGGGCCTTGCTAGAGGGTTACAGCCATGGTAACCTGAGGGCCCAGTTTTCCCAGGCAGCCAAGACACCCTTAGCCTGGCTAGGAGACAGTCTGAACATGGGACGTTGGGCCTGCTTCCCTGCCTCTCCTCTCCGCCCCTATCTGCAACTCCCCCCAGATCTCCCCTAGGACAGAATGAGCCCCTTCCCCCAGGCCTGGCCTCAGCAGAGGGTAGGTCCCAGAACTCCACCTCCTTCCCAGGCCCCAAAGTCCTGCAGAGTCCACAGAGGCTGCCACACCCAGGGAGCAGCCAGGGCTGCCCGCTCTACCCAAGCAGGTAGATGCCCCTCGAAAGTCAGGGTGGGGTGTCAAGACACAGGTTGGAGAGGCATCAAGGATCCAGCTGGACAGCTGCCAGAGCCAGGAGACGCCAGAAGAAACGGGGTCCCAGCCCCGTGCCCTTGGCCGGGCAGCACCGCAGTCCTACCTTGTCCAGGAAGCACAGCTTCTCCCGAGTCTTCGCGTCCAGAATCTCCACCTCAAAGAAGAGAACAGCCTTTTTAGGTTTCCTGGCCGCTTTGGGGGGCAAAGGCCGGGGGAGGCCATTGAGCCCCAGGCAGGGGCCAAGGCCCTGGCTGGCATCCCGGGCCACCAGGCTCATTCTCAGATCCATGCCGCCCTACTTTGCCCGCAGCTGGTGGCCCCGCTGCCGTCAACCCCCACCACGGACCTCCCCACGCGAAGCGGCTCAGTGTCGGGCCGCGCGATCAAATTGTGCCGCGGTGCTGGAAAGGAGCCCGTGTCGGCCCTGGCACAGCCGGCTTTGTGCAGATGTAACCCGAGTGGCCCCACAGCCACAGCCCAGCTAAATATAAAACTGCCCCAGACTGAGCCCCCCAGGAGCGCTGCCCCTCCCGAGGGGGGCCTGGAGGCAGCCCCCGGGGGGCTGGATCCCCCTGAAAGTTAGGTTTTGAGTGGACACAGTCCCCAAAGCGCACCATGGGCAAGGAGATCCCCAGAGTGGGCCATGCAAGTACCTCCTGGCCCCCTGCCCAGCCCAGGGCCGGGGGCCAGTCGCCCAGAGGGTGAGGCCAGCGGGCAGCCCAAGCCCTGAGTGCCCAGCTCAGGCCCAAAGTTCACTGGGCTTGGAGAAATCCCAGCTATTTTGAGAATCTGTGAGATAGATCATCCATTTCCCCTTCTGAGCTGTAAGAAACACTCCGGATTATTTTCCTTGTGCATTTGTGTTCCCAGGGAGGTGACAGATTCCAGAGTTATTGGTGCAGAAAGCCTCTAAGTGTGGAAAGGGTCAGGAAACCAGGCAGTTTACAGCAAGCTCCCCGCCTTCCTGAACTCCCTCAGCCACTTCTAACTAGTTTCGCCCAGGCCTTCCTTGTTGAAGGCCACCCTCCAGGCAGTCTTCCGTCCACGTCAGCCCAACATTAGTACCCTCACCCAGACTGAACCCCGCCCTGAGCACACAGCCTGGCCACCCCACCCCACCCTCCCTGAGTCCCCAGTGTCAGCGCAGAGGGGCAGTGCTGCCAGGGGTGGGGAGGAGAAGCCCCCGGGGGGCCTAACCTATCCTGCCCAAGCAGCTCAGAAAAGGCACCGGAACAGGGGCGGAAGTGAGGCCCAGCGATCCGCCTGCCCCCTCCCCCCATCCCACCCCCGCCCCCCGCAGTGGGGCTTAACACAGATCCTATTAGACACGGGGTCCTGGCAGGCAGGGCTGCATCGGACCCCAAGCCAGCCACCAGCCGGCAGATGCTGAGAACCCTTCCCGCCCATGAGGGGCCCCCAGTCAGAGGCAGCATGGGGAAAAGGAGCAGGTCCCCCGGCAGGGCTCTCTGGGGGCACACCCACCCACCCAGAGCCCAGGCAGAGGGGTCGACCACAGCCAGCGTCCCTGAAGGAAAGGGCTCCCCTCGCATACCCTGACAGCCACGGAGGCAAGGGGCCATGGTGGGCAGCACAGGGACTGAATCCGGAGGCTGGGTGACTCCAGCCAGTCACTTCTCTGTGCACCAACCCTGGAGCAGGCAGGAAGGTGTATGCCTCAAGGGGCTATGAGGGGCCAATGAGACGTTTCAAGTGAATCCAGCATGGTGCCTGACAGATGGGAAGTGCCCCCAACCACCTCCAGAGGACAGGTGTGAGGGGGCCTGTGGTGCTGGGACAAGGGGAAGGGCCTGGGCCTGGGTGCAGAGTCCAGCTCCCCTACTGGCCTGCAGGTCGCTGCAGCAGGTGGCCTGTGAGCCCATCTCTGCTGCACCCACCTCTCCTCCCCTGTGGACAGGAAGGTAAGCAAGGGCCCAGCACCTAGTAAGTCATGGCCCATGCTGGTCATTACCACACTAGAGAGAGTGCCCACCGTCAACTGCAGGCTCTGACGGGCCTGGTGGCCTTGGGGGGCAGGCTACTGAACCCCTCTGACCCACAGGGATAACAAGGCCAAGCAGAGGGTCCCAAAACAGTGAGCGGATCATACACCCAGAGTGTTTGGCCCATCAAGGGGGTGCACAGGAGAAGGAATGGGCACCCTCGTATGTGCCAGAAAGGGCTGGAAGAGCAGGGTCCCAGGAAGGCACAGGGCCTGCCCCATGGCTGCAGGTATATTAATAGTTCCTGGGTCCCAGGCAGGCAGTGTCCACATGCCTGGGAGCCTGTGTGACCCCACAGGAAGGCAGCACCATGCCTACTGGGAAAGGAGGCCTCCAAGTTCCTGCTGAACCACTCAACGGCTTAAAATACAACCAGCCCCTCTCCCTGCGGGCCAGCTGCTGGGGGAGGGCTGAAATCCTACTCCTCTCCCCCAAACCCAGGCACTGGACCAGGGCCCAGAAGGAGAGTCCAGGCCGTCGGGGGCCCCGACTGGCTGCTGGGTGAGGAAGCTGGGTGGTAGGGGGTGGCCAGAGAGGGGCACACTCTCCCGCAGCCAGCACCGTGCCCAGGCCGGCCAGAGGCCGGAGGAGAGGAGCAGCCCGCGCCCTCAGAGGTAAGCCTGGCCCACCAGGTGGGGGTTACCCCAGCTCAGGACCCCTGTGGCAGGATCCCTCAATTCCTATTTCCTGCCCCCAAATCCCAGGACCCTGCAGCCATCTTCACCCCAAAACAGGTCTGAAAAGCCCTGGGATGGGAGCGAGGGGGAATACAGGGCAACTCTTCATGCCTCTATAATTATTTCAAAATTAAAGACATGCTAGGTTAAAAAAGCCAGTCACAAAGGCTCACATCCTTATGTGAAATGTCCAGGAGAGATGAAGCCAAGGAGACAGAAAGCAGACTGGTGGCTGCGAGGAAACGGGGTAAGAGCGGGGGTGCTGTCGGCTAATGGGGACCTGGACTCTGTGCTGCTGGGAATGTTCTGGAACTAGACAGAGGCAGTTGGCCGTCCAGCACTGTGAATGTGCTACATGCCACTTAATTGTTCACTTTTAAATGGTTTTATGTTATATGAATTCACTTTGATTCTTTTTTAAAGAGGGGACTAACAATCAGGCCCCAATTACCACTAAAAAGGTCCTGGGGTAGGGGCAGCAGAGAGTCCGCCCTCCCATCCACCCCCTAGACTGAGGGCCTCAGTGTGGGAGTTGCCCGAGTGCGCTTACCCACCATGCAGCCTTCCTGTGCCACACACACACTCTCACCTGCCCGGTCCTGGGGTCTGAGGGTGCAACAGCTGCTGAGCACAGCCCAGGCCCCCATCCCCAGGGAGAAGGCTGCGAGGGGAAGGGAGGGAGCAGTGAGGCCTCCTGAGGGAGCCGGCAGCTGGGCAGGGTGGCACGTTCGTGGGTGGGGGAAGTGAGGCCTGTGAGGGGGTCAGAGGATGAGCCTAGAGCACAATGGACCTAGAGGACAAGGACAGGGCAGCCACCCTGGATTGGGATGGGGAAGGGAAGCTACAATGACAGTTCCACTAGCCTGGGAGGAATTCTCATCCAGAGGCCGGAGATTCCAGGGCCCAGCCAACAGCAACTCGTGGCAGCACGGGGTCAGGGCGTGAAGGGGGCACAGGACATAGGGTGGGGCCACAGCCCACTGGGCAGGAGGGGCAAGGCCAGGCTGCAGCCTTCCCCCACCAGGGAAGCACCAGAGCCACAGCCTTCACTGCCTCCTGGAAATAAAAGATGGAGCTGACTGATGCAGCCACAGTAGAAACAGGGGCACCTGT
This sequence comes from Smutsia gigantea, assembly GCA_032199065.1. Classification (NCBI taxonomy): domain Eukaryota; kingdom Metazoa; phylum Chordata; class Mammalia; order Pholidota; family Manidae; genus Smutsia; species Smutsia gigantea. The sequence continues at coordinate 31,466 of JAVSCE010003926.1, read as the reverse complement.
CCAAAGCCATCAGGGAGACAAAGTTCCAGGGACAGACCCATCTGGTGGATGAGAAAAGCGGAGCAGCAGGAAAGCAGGGTAGTTACGCACACACAGAAGGGGCTCAGGGCCTTTGCACATACTGTTCCCCTGCCTGGAAGGCTCTCCCCTGACCCCACAGGGCTGCCCCCTCACCTCCTCAGGACTTCAGCAGGCTTTTCAGAGAGGCCCTTCCTGACCATCAACTTACAATAGCAGTTACTGTCTGTCTCCACTTGGAGCTCAGCTCCTGAGAGCAGGACCACCCTGTTCTGTTACCTCCCAGCAGAGCCTGGCAAGGAGCTGTACCCACTAAACACTGGCGGAGCTCAGCACCTGGGCCTGCCCAGGTAAGTACCTGGGCCTGTATAAGATCACTCTAGAGTCCCCGCCCTACCATCCTCTAAGCCAGTCCTTTCCCTCCTTCACCACTCAGGGGGCCCTGCCCATTGTGCCAGACCCCAGGGCAGCAGCAGGTGCTTTTCCCATCCCAGCCAGGGGCCTTGCTCCACGGAAGCCTCTGTGAGGCCCACAGGCACACCCGCCCAGCTTCACCAACCCTGTGGGGCCCAGGACCTCCTCCCAGGCTCTGGGGTAGGGGCCAGGGACCCTGCCAGCTCCAGCTCCCAGGAAAGCTCTGTCCTCCAGCAATCCCAGCACAGAAGGGGCTCCATGCAGACAGGCCCAGAGGGGGCACCATAGGCCCAGTGGCCCGCTCACGAGGAGGGTGCAAGGGCCTCCTGAGCTATGCTCACTCACATTCCCCAGGCCTGAGGTCAAAAAGACTCACCTACTTCCTGGCTGTGTGGCCCTGAACGAGCTACCTGACCTCTCTGAGCCCATGATGGCTCATCTACATAGTAGGCTGCCCCCACCTGCACCTCACAGGATTAGTGCAAGGTTTATACAGGGGATGACAACCAGAGAAAGTATATGCACAGCCTAGAATAAATCTTACAAAGAATGAACATTATAAGGTCACTAGCAAAATAGCTCGAGCAGACAGGCAGAGTACTGGGCCCCTTCGTCCCAAATCCTGACCGTGGCCATGAAGGGGCCCACACACTGGACACCAAGGTCAGAGAGGTGGTACATCCAGATGGTGAGAGTCAGCCCGGAGCCCTAACAATAGCGAGACACGTGCGGGGAGGCCGGGGCTGGGCTGTCCCCACCACAGTTCACCCCACTGCAGGCGACGGCGGCCGCAGAGGCTGCCCGCTCTCCGCTGCCCCCTTGTGGCCGCGGACGCGCTCCCGCCGGCTGGAAGAGCCCAGGCACAGAAAGCGGATGCAGGAGGGGACCAAGAGACGGAACCCTGACTCAGCCTCGGCCACTCACCAGCCCAGAGGCCTGGGGGAGCCACTGCCTCACACTCATTCATCCCTCCCAGCCTCCCGTCCTCCGCTGCCTCAGCAGTGCAGGGATGAGCCAGGCCCCGCCCTCACGGGACTGCGTTCCAGTCTGTGAGCTGGTAGGAGAGGGGGGGAGGGCAGGACAGACGCCAGAGGCATGTTTTGTTACCAAGAGTCCTGCAATAGAGACTAGAGGGAGAGTCAGGGGTGGGGACGATGGCCATTTTAGACAGTGGTCAGAGAAGGCCTCCCTGAGAAAGAAGCATCTGAGCAAAGTGGGAAGTGAGGGGTGTGGGGGGAATCTTCCGGAGGGAGCAGCCAGCACAGAGACCCTCAGGCTGGACTGCGCTAGTGCGTGTGAGGAGCGAGGAGGAGGCTGGAACAGAGCGAGCGAGCATGGGAGAGTGAAGGACATAAAGCCAGGGAGGGAATAGTGCAGGTCATGCAGGGCTTCGTGAGCCACAGCGGGGACTCTGGCTTTTCCTCTGCCTGCCATGGAAGGTCCTAGAGCAGAGGAGGAGGAGGACCTGGCTCAGGTGCTCACAGGAGCGCCCTGGGACTCTGGTTACCAGGGCAGAGACAGTGAAGTGGGCTGGAGCAGGGAGGTGGCCGTGCAAGGGTGAGAAGTGGTGGAATGGTGGGCAGACTATGAAGGTGGTCTGGGTGCAGGCCCCACACGGTGTAACCTAGGACTCCAGGCAACAATGCAGCAGGCCCTGACAGGTCCGTCAGCCAGCCGGCCCAGGCACTTGTCACCCCCACGGCCCCCCAGTCAGGGCGCACGGGCTGGGCTGTCACACACAGAGGATGGAGGTCGAGCCCTGAGCCCCGGCGCCTAGCTGGCTCATCTACTTCCCACATGCAGAGGCTTGAGCGCATTGGGGCAAGAGGATGGGGGCATCTGAGGTTTGACTGAGCCCCAGAAAGGCAGTGTGAGGGGCAAGCACTGCTCCACCTGCAGGAGCTACCCAGCAGGCAGGGCCTCCCAAGCCCAGAGCCTGGACCCCTCTCAAGCCTCAGTTTCCCCATCTTAACAAATATTGCTGGCCCAGTGCTCCCCCGGCTCCTCCTGTCCACAAACAAGACTCAGTGGCCTCACAGCACAGTATGCACCCCCAGGCCCCTTGGGACCAGGGAGAGGCACAGGACTGAGGATGGGCTTGGACTGCGGACCACCCTCGTCTCCTCCCACCTGCGTACCTGGAACGTCCTTGCTTGCTACGACGGGACCTGCCCACTGGGTATGGGTGAGAGGGCCTGGCTGGAAACCAGACCTTCCCCATCCTCTTTCATCCCCACGGCGGCCCAGGGCACAGGAGCCACTAGCTCATTTCTCAGATGAGGAAGCCGAGTCCAGGGGTGAGGGGCACACCCTGATCATGCAGCAGTAAACACCTGAGCCCAGATGCTCACCCGTGTGTGTCCAAGGGCGGCCATGCCCCACCATGCACACGCTTTGCTGAGGCCCCAGTTTAGAGGTGGCGCAGGGCAGCACAGCCTGCCTCCAGCAGGCTCTCTGGGACCCCACAGCATCTGCCTGCCTGGAAAGGCTCTCCAACTGGCCCATCTCATGCTAAGTGGCAGGGGCCTGCAGGGCAGCGTGCGCCTTGGTGAATGCAATCTCCCCAGCCTGGGGCACAAAGAGACCTGCTCTGGGTGCAGGCCCTACATGGTGTAACCTAGGACTCCAGGCAATGATGCAGCAGGCCCTGACAGGTCCATCAGCCAGCCGGCCCAGGCACTTGTCACCCCCACGGCCCCCAACTCAGGGCGCACGGGCTGGGCTGCCGCACACGGAGGATGGAGGTCGAGCCCTGAGCCGCGGCGTCTAGCCGGCTCATCCACTTCCCACATGCAGAGGCTTGAGCGCATTCAGCCAGGCTCAGCAGCTCAGCACTTTGGGTTCCCTTTGCATTCACTTTCCAGAAATGTCAAAGTCACGCTACTCATGCCAGAATGGCTGAGAAGACCTTGGGCTCAGCTGCCAAGAAGCCAGCACAGGCCACACCTGCTCAGCCAGAAATACCTCCTTCCCCAGTGGCATGACCCCATTTCTCAGGGTGGTTCACCAGCCTCCCAGAGGTACCTTGGCAGGGACAGAACATCACCTGGGCTGAGAAGGGCACAGAGAAGCTGACCACCCACTCGCAGGCGCTGGGCCAGCCAGGTCCCGCCTCCCAGTCCCGCTGGCCAGATGCCAGGTGCCAGTGTCTGAACACCAGTATTCAGGCTGTGGGATCCAGGGCCAGAAGCCAGCAGAGCCCCATGCAGCCCAGCAGCACCGAGCCTTGGGGGATGTCCTTTGGGTGCTCGGGAACCTCCAGGTTGGTCACTGTGACCACAGAAGGTCTAGGACGAAGCGGACGCTGGGCAAACACAGCAGGGACTCTGGGTCCCAAGCTTAGGTCTTTGACGGGCTGCTGGCATCCAAGGCCCACACACCTCCCTGGGAAGGTGCAGGTTTTCCCCGGGACCTCCAGGGGGCGCTGTCCCGCCACAGTGGTGCTCCATGGGCCTGTTCGGTTTGGACGTATCAGAGGCTTACGTGTGCCAAGGTCTACACTGTCCTTCACCTGCACAACTCACCTAGCTCACCTTGGCCTGTGAGCTCAGGACCGTGACCCCATTAGGCAGCAGAGAAAACTAGGGGTCAGAAAGACACAGCCAGGAAGTGCCAGACCAACATGCTTGGGCCCAAAAATCACCAGTGTAACATTGTGCCTCTGAAGAGCGGGGCCAAATGATAACAGAAGGGGGGGATAAACCCTGACCCAATCACCCAGAAGGCAGCCCCCTCCCTGCTGACACTCCAACTCCAGCACACCCAGTCTCGGAAGGCCTCCACAGGCACGCCCTTTAGGAGAGCCGGCTCATCCCCCAGCCTCAGCCTCCCTTGCCACAGGGCCCACTGGGCCCACCAGCCTTGCACCACCAAGAGTGAAAAGCCTGTCACCTGACACCACACAGAGGGCCAAGCAGCTGTCCCAGTGCTTCCTGCATGTTTTCCTGTTGCAGGCCAAGCCCACCAAGGCCCAGAAAGGCAGTGCCACGAGGTGGGGGGCAGCAGAGGGGTCTCCAACAATGAGTGAGAGGCAGGGCCACAGAGGCCAGTCAGACCAACCTTCCCTGCCTGAGCCTTGGCTTCATCTGCTAAATGGGACTGTTGGTAATGGAGCAAACAGACATGATTCTTCCAGGGCACACATGGTCCTGAACCCTGCCCGCCTACAAGACTCCCCTGAAGAACCCCAGCTTGGTCGACCTGGACAAGGAAATCGGGACCTCTGACGAAGGGCCAGCACCCAGAGCTTCAGAAGCTCCCGGGTGGCCGATGGAGGCCGCTGTGCCCCACCTGGGCTGTCCTCCTCAAACAGGCCCCTGCCCTTTGGATGAAACCCAAAACTCTTACCAACTGAGGTGGTCCCCCAGACCATCCCAGCGGGGCCTCAGCCAACCCCTGCGGGTGCCCCCTCTTCCCCTTCCCTCTCCCCATGGGGGGATGGCCCTCAGCCTCCCTCACACAGACCCTGCAGATCGGCATTCCTTCCCCCTTTTACAGACAAGGAAGGCGAGAGTTGAGGGCACAAGTCACCAGCCCCGGGACACACAGGCTACGTGCTCCAGTTTTTGCTCCCTCGAACTGAATGGTTTTCCTCCAGGGCTGTCCCTGGCCCCAGACCCCAGGGGACTGGCCCGGATCCACACCACTGCACCCCCAACCAGGTCGAGATTGGTGACCTCATCTGGTCTCTCTACATCTCTAGGCAGAAAGGCACCATCGGGCCAGGAAGCCAGAAGAAGCCAGAGACGCAGAGCCCTGGTGACAGAGGCTGACTGGAGAGGGAGGAGGAGCTCATTCAGACCACCCCAACCTGTGCCCAGCACTCCCAGCAGGCAGGTTAGTCCACCCCTGGAGCTTACCTTGCCGAACAGCCTAGCGTGGGACCCACACAGCTGGCAGTATACACGCTGCAGCAGCCAACACCTCCCGCATTCTCACAGCCTGACAGGCAGGCGCTAGGGCCCGACCCGAACACCAATTATCTCCTTTACCATGAATTCCCTTTTGCAGATGGGGAAACTGAGGTTCACTCATTCACTGGATAAATACTGACAACACCTTCTGCATGCCAGGCACTGTGAAGGGCTCTGAGGATTCAGCCATACGAGGAGAGACAGAAACGCGTGCCCTCGTGGAACTGACATTTTAGTGGGCAAAGAGGGACAAAGACAAATCAAAGAGTTACATGTACTATTAGAAGATGACATGTGCCATGGGAAAAGCAAAGCAGGAAAAGGAGCAGGGAGTGGCAGGTGAAGTGCGGTGTGATATTTTATATAAAGTGGCCAGGAAACGCCCCGCTGAGGGGACATTGAGCCAAGCCCTGAAGGCAGTGAAAGAAAGAGCTATTCAGAGAGCTGGGGAGAGCATCCAGAGGAATGGCCTGTGCAAAGGCCCTGAGGCACATTGTGCACAGTGTGCTCTAGCAACAGTGGAAGCCTGTGTGACTGGAGGGAATGAGTGAGAAGGGGATGGGAGGAGGGGAGGGCAGGGTGGTGACAGGTCACTCAGAGTCTTGTGGGTCAAGTCAGACTTTAGCTTCTACTATGAGTGGGGTGAGAGCTGTGGATCCTAAAGTGCCATAGAGGTGGTCAGGAAAGGCCTCTCTAAGGAAGTGCAATTTAGGCCACAGCCAGAACAAGTCATGAGGCCCCCCTGGGGGACGTGCAAAGGCCCTGAGGCAGCACAGAGCTCGGCAGGGCTCCAAGAACACAAGGCACACACGAAAGGCCAAGCAGAGGGACTTGAGGGAGAGCGCTGAGGAAGAGGACTTCAGGAAGTCACAGGGGGTGCCACAGCCTGTTTGGTTTTGAGAAGAGCCCTCTTGCTGCTGAGGGCAGAGGGACTGCAGGGGAGCGAGCAGGACAGCACAGACCGCAGTGAAACTCTGAGAGACAACCCAGGCCAGAGTGTCGGCATGGACTGGAGCACGGAGGTGGCAAGCCATGAAAATCCTAGCTCCCACATCCCAGAGCACCACTGATTCAAACAAGCCACCGATTTGGGGTGAAAAACCCACCTATGTCAACATAAGATATATATATCTTTTGTAAGATGCGTCCTAACAAGGAACACGAGAACGCCAGAGGGGAAACGTGCATCCTGGGGCAAATGGAGTGAAGTAGTAAGCAAGAGAGGATTCCGGCAGAGGAGGGCAGGGTTTCTGGAAGGTTTATGGGCCTAGCCCCCTCCACCAAGGGAAAGGTGAATTAAGAGAAAATGCCAGGCTGATCTCAGCTCTCTGGGCTGGGCCTGCAGGAGCCAAACGGATCCCTGCTGGAGGGTGAGAGCATGAAATGAAGCCGGAGGACATGCCCTTGACATGGACATCCCTGGGTGGAGCAGGTTCCCAGGCTCATCCAGGTAGGCTGGAAATGGCATCCCTTCAGTGTGCCATCCACAGAGGCCCCAGGTTAGCCAGAATACACAGCTCCGGGCCCACTCCCCACACTGCTGGTGGAGACCTGGCAGAGAGTACCTTGGGGCCAGGTGATTGCATCTCAGCACTTCCTCTGGAATCCTCATCACATCCTTACATGAAAACCCAAGAGTTCTGGGAACTTCGGGTCAAAAAGGTGGGAAAAAGAACAGAGACCGGCCAAACCCCAACATACCAGAAGGCGAGCAGCGGCCAGCTTCACGCCGGATGGGCAGAAGCCCACGCTGACACAGTGAGGCTGCCCACGTCAAGGCAGGGCTGCCAGTCCCGTGGAGTAGCCCTGCACCCCACAAGCATGCGAGGGTCGCTCCTCATCAGGTTGTCTTTTGGGGGCACGCAGCTAACTGCCTGTGGCTGCCCTGTGACATGCCCTGGCGGCAGTAGCTGACAGGCATGCACAGAATCCCTCATTCCACAATAACGATCACAGTACCCAGCTGAAACCTGAACGACAGGATTCCGACATGGGAGGCAAAGCCACCTCTCCCGAAACCATCCCAGCAATGGGATTTGGTCCAGGGGTTGCCTGGCCCAACCCCAGCCCAGCCAGGAGATTCTGTTAGGCTTGATTCTCTGGGGTGAACAGTATTCAACAACATACTGTTTCAGACTAGTTATGTCTCCAAGAATTCTGATCACCCTCCTCCCCCCAAAAAAAGATGCGCCCCCCACTCCACCTCCTGAGAAGGGCCGACTGGGCAGCTCCCCTGACCCAGCCTTCTCCTTCTAGGGTAGGCCCTTGAGGTGTCCCAGGACACAGCTTCTCCCCACAGGAAGACCAGAGGCTCCAGCTGTGACCCCCTCAAGCTTCAACCTGCTTCCTGATGCCAGTGAAGCCCCGGGGCCAGTGCTACACCACTGTCCCCCAGACTGCGCTGGCCGCCCCCACCCTGAGGACAGGAGCTGTCGCCACCACAAAACTGGCAAAGCCCCAGCCAGTGCACCCTGGTCCCGTTAAAGGGGAAAAGAAGATTTCAGAAGGACCAGGGGGAAGACTGAATGGCCAGGGGCTCTGCTTACGTAAGAGTCTGGTTCAAGCAAGGACAGGGACAGAGCTGTGCCAGCCTGCCAGTCACCACAAGCCACTGAGAGACTTTTTATCCCTCAGAGGGCCAGGAAAGGCTCGAGGCCCATCTCTAACTAACCACGGGACCGGGGGGGGGTGGTGAGCCCACCACCACCACTCGCAGCCCCCTGGTCAGCATGAGGTGTGACAGTGACCCGGCACACTGCCATAACCAAACCATAAAGCGCACTCCCCAAGGACTTAAAAATGAACTGCCCCAAAAGCTAACACTCATAGGTAAAATCAACAGAAAGGGACTTGCGTTGCCCCCAAGATAAAGACCAGAGGCCTCTGGGTGGCCACAGAGACTGCCAGTAAGGCCTCATCTCAAAACATGGGGCCCAAGTCTGGCCCGCAGGCCTCCGCACACGCTGCTCCCCACCCCTTCCCCAAAACCCTTCTCCCGCAGGCCTGCACTTGGATGCAAAGATCTTGGAAGCAGGTGTGATCAGTTCATCCCCCTGTTCCTGATGTCCTTCCTTAGCCACCATTTCACCTTCCGCGGTTCCAGTTACCTGCGGTCCGCCATGGTCTGGACACAGGTGACCCTCCCCCTGACTAATCCGGGAAGGTCAACAGCAGCCTAAGGCTCGCCACAAGGCCTGCGTCACCCACAGCTCATCATGCAGCCGTCTGACCACCTCAGTCGTCACGAGGGGGAGCGCGGTACAGGCAGACAGACGTCTTCAGAGACCGCATTCACATGACTGATTACAGTATAGTTACAACTGCTCCGTTTGATTACCTATCATTGCTTGTCTCTTACTGTGCCTAATCTACAAATTAAGCTTGGTTACATATATGTACGTACAGTTGACCCTTGAACAAATCGAGGATTAGGGCTCTGACCCTCCCATACAATCTAAATCCCCCTTATAACTTCCAACTCCCCAAAAACTTAACTACTAATAGCCTGCCGTTGACTAGAAACGTCGCAGTGACATAAATCAGTCGAACACACATTTTGTATGCTACGTGTATTATGTACTATATATTTTTTTCCTTTAAAACATGCTTCTTGGAGGGGGCCCAAGATGGCGGCATGAGCAGGGTGGTAGAAATCTCCCAAAACCATATACATTTGTGAAAATGCAACAAATACAACTATTCCTAAAAGAGAGCCCAGAAGATACAGTACAACAGCCAGGCTACAGCTACATCTGTGGGAACTCAGCGCCTCACGAAGCGGCTAAGACACAAAGCCGTGACCTGGTGGGACCCGAGCACTCCCCCACCCCAGTGCACCGGCGGGGGGGAAAAGAATCAGAGTGGGGAGGGAGTGGAAGCACAGGACTGCTAAATAACCAGCCCTGGTGATCTGCTCCGGGAGCACAGACACACATCGCATGGTGTACTGGAGATTAGAGAAACGGAAGGGCAGGATCGGAGACGGGACTGCAAGCGGTTCCCCTCAGCCGGCTCCCCTGGGACAAAAGAAAAGCGGGTGCTTTTTTAAAAGTCTTAAAGAGACAAGGGCCCAACAGCTGAAAAAATAGTCCCAGAACACTCAGCCCAGCAGGCTGGGAACCTTGAGGAATTTCAGGCCCCCTAATTGGCTGCCAAGTAAAGCAGCCCCGCCAAAGCCCCTCACGGAGATAAGCAGCCTGCCATTCATTCCCCCCAGCCGGTGCTGCAAAGGGACAGCCAGCCCCACCCACAGCAACCACACAGAATCTCCTCCCAGTGGGCGCACAGCTAACCGGGAAGGGCCACAGAAGCCAGAGCAAGGTCTGAAAGGTGCAAAAAGGTGCCAGATTTCCTGCAGAATACAACCTGTGTGGCTGCAAACCCCTGCAGGCCTCTAGGCTAGCCTGAGGGCGGCCCTGCCCATGGCAGCTCAGGGGATTATCCCAGAGACTGCCTCCCAGTGTGCAGGAAACCAGCGCAGGCTGCAGAAGCCAGAACAAGGTCTGGAAGGTACAAAGGGGCAGCAGACTTACTGCAGAACGCAACCGGCATGGCTACAATCCCCCGCAGAGCTCTAGGCTAGCCTGAGAGCAGCCCTGCCCATGGCAGCTCAGGGGATTATCCCAGAGACTGCCTCCTGGTGTGCGGGTAACCGACACAGTCTGCGGAGAAGGGCAACGAGAAGAACAAGCAGGAAGGGACTTTGTTCTCCCAGCTGACACACGTGTCACCTGCCTGCAACCACTTCTATCACCATGAAAAGATAGAAGAATCTGGTCCAGTCAAAAATCACCAAGACAAGCCCAGACAGAGGGCCTAGTGGGATAGATTTAAACAATCTTCCTGAAAACGAATTCAGAATAAAAGTCATAACCATGCTGATGGACCTACAGAGAAATATGCAAGAGCTAAGGGATGAAGTCAGAAGGGTCATTACAAAAATGAAACAATCGATTGACGGGCTTAAGAGCAGAGTGGACGAGGTGCAAGAGACTGTTAATGGAACAGAAATCAGAGAACAGGAGTACAGAGAAGCTGACGCAGAGAGAGATAAAAGGATCTCTAGGAATGAAAGAATATTGAGAACTGTGTGACCAATCCAAATGGAACAATATTCGCATTATAGGAGTACCAGAAGAAGAAGAGAGAGAAAACAGATAGAAAGTGTCTTTGAAGACATAATTGAGGAAAACTTCCCCAAGCTGGAGAAGGAAATAGTTTCTCAGACCATGGAACCCCACAGATCTCCCAACACAAGGAAGACAATGGCAAGACATATAATATTTAAAATGGCAAAGATCAAAGACAAGGACAGAGTGTTAAAGGCAGCCAGACAGAGAGAAAAGATCACCTACAAAGGAAAACCCATCAGACTTCTCAACAAAAACATTACAGGCCACAAGAGAATGGCATGATATATTTAATGCAATGAAACAGAACAGCCTGGAACCAACAATACTGTATCCAGCATGATTATCATTTAAATGTGAAGGAGGGATTAAACAATTCCCAGACAAGCAAAAGTTGAGGGAATTTGTCTCCCACAAACCACCTCTACAGGATATTTAAAGGGAATGCTCTAGATGGAAGCACTCCTAAGGCTAAAAAGATGTCACCAGAGAAAATAAAATCATAGCAAAGAAAGCAGACCATCAAATACTAACTAAAGGCCAAAAGTAAAATCAACTATCTACAAAAACAGTCAAAGGAAACGTAAAAGAGTACAGAATAAAACACCTAGTATATAAAGAATGGAGGAGGAAGAATAACAAGGGAGAGAAATAAAGAATCATCAGACTGTGTTTATAATAGCTCAACAAGAGAGTTAAGTTAGACTGTTAGATAATAAAGAAGCTACCCTTGAACCTTTGGTAACCACGAATCTAAAGCCAGCAATGGCAATATGTACATATCTATCGATAATCACCCTAAATGTAAATGGACTGAATGCACCAATCAAAAGACACAGAGTAATAAATGGATAAAAAACCAAGAACTATCTATATGCTGCTTAAAAGCGACTCACCTCAAACCCAAAGATATACACAGACTAAAGATGAAGGGATGGAAAAATATTTCATGCAAACAACAAGGAGAAAAAAGCAGGTGTTGCAGTACTTGTATCAGACAAAATAGACTTCAAAACAAAGAAAGTAGCAAGAGATAAAGAAGGACATTACATAATGATAAAGGGGTCAGTCCAACAAGAGGATATAACCATTATAAATATATATGCACCCAACCCAGGAGCGCCAACATATGTGAAACAAATACTAACAGAATTAAAGGAGGAAATAGACAGCAATGCATTCATTTTAGGAGACTTCAACACACCACTCACTCCAAAGGACACATCAACCAGACAGAAAATAAGTAAAGACACAGAGGTACTGAACAACACACAAGAATAGATGGACCTAACAGACATCTACAGAACTCTACACCCAAAACCAGCAGGATACACATTCTTCTCAAGTGCACATGGAACATTTTCCAGAATAGACCACATACTAGGCCACAAAAAGAACCTCAGTAAATTCAAAAATATTGAAATTCTACCAACCAACTTCTCAGATCACCAAGGTATAAAACTAGAAATAAATTGTAGAAAGAAAACAAAAAGGCGCACAAACACATGGAGACTCAACAACATGCTCCTAAATAATCAATGGCTCAATGACCAAATTAAAACAGAGATCAAACAATATATGGAGACAAATGACAACAACAGCACAAAGCCCCAACTTCTGTGGGACGCAGCAAAGGCAGATCTAAGAGGAAAGTATATTGCAATCCAGGCATATTTAAAGAAGGAAGAACAATCCCAAATGAACAGTCTAAAGTCACAATTATTGAAATTGGAAAAAGAACAACAAATGAGGCCCAAAGTCACCAGAAGGAGGGACATAATAAAGATAAGAGAATAAATAAATACAATTGAGAAGAATAAAATAAATAGAAAAAAATCAATGAACACAAGAGCTGGTTCATTGAAAAAATAAACAAAATAGATAAACCCCTAGCCAGACTTATTAAGAGAAAAAGAGAATCTACACACATAAAACAGAATCAGAAATGAGAAAGGAAAAATCATGACGGACCCCATGGAAATACAAAGAAATATTAGAGAATACTATGAAAATCTATATGCTAACAAGCTGGAAAACACAGAAGAAATGGACAACGTCTTAGAAAAATACAATCTTCCAACACTGACCAAGCAAGAAACAGAAAATCTAAACAGATCAATTACCAACAACAAAATTGAATCGGTAATCCAAAAACTACCCAAGAACAAAACCCCCAGGCCAGATGGATTCACCGCTGAATTTTATCAGGCATAGAGAGAAGAAATAATACCCATTCTCCTTAAAGTCTTCCAAAATACAGAAGAGGAGGGAATACTTCCAAACTCCTTCTATGAAGCCAGCATCACTCTAATACCAAAACCAGGCAAAGACCTCACCAAAATAGAAAATTATAGACCAATATCCCTGATGAACATAGATGCAAAAATACTCAACAAAATATTAGCAAACCAAATTGTAGATTAATGATAATAAAATAAATTATACTAAAAAATATATATTAGCAAACCGAATTCAAACATACATCAAGAGGATCATACACCATGATCAAGTGGGATTCATCTCAAGGATGCAAGGATGGTACAACATTCAAATATCCATCAACATCATCCACCACATCAACAAAAAGAACAAAACCACATGATCATCTCCATAGATGCTGAAAAAGCATTGCACAAAATTCAGCATCCATTCATGATTAAAACTCTTAACAAAATGGGTATAGAGGGCAAGTACCTCAACATAATAAAGGCCATATTTTCAAATCCACAGCCAAAAAAAGAATAAAAAACCTAGGAATAAAATTAACGAAGGAAGTGAAAGACCTACACCCTGAAAACTACAGGACACTCCTAAGAGAAATTAAAGAGGACACTAACAAATGGAAATTCATCCCATGCTCTTGGCTAGGAAGAATAAATATTGTCAAAATGGCTATACTACCTGAAGCAATCTACAGATTCAATGCAATCCCTATCAAACTACCAACAGCATTCTTCAATGAACTGGAACAAATAATTCTAAAATTCATATGGAACCACAAAAGACCCCCGAATAGCCAAAGCAATCCTGAGAAGGAGGAATAAAACGGAGAATTACGCTCCCAGACTTCAAGCTCTACTACAAAGCCACAGTAATCAAGACAATTTGGTATTGGCACAAAAACAGACCCACAGACCAGTGGAACAGAATAGAAAATCCAAACACTAACCCAAACATATACAGTCAATTAATATATGATAAAGGAGCCTTGGATATACAATAGGGAGATGACAGCCTCTTCAGCAGCTGGTGTTGGTAAACCTGGACAGCTACATGTAAGAGAATGAAACTGGACTACTGTCTAAAACCATACACAAAAGTAAACTCAAAATGGATCAAAGACCTGAATGTTTGCACATGTAATTGTAAATTAATGATAATAAAATAAATTATATTAAAAAAAAAAGACCTGAATGTAACTAATGAAACCATAAAACTCTTAGAAAAAAACACAGGCAAAAATCTCTTGGACATAAACATGAGCGACTTCTTCATGAACGTATCTCCCCAGGCAAGGGAAATAAAAGCAAAAATGAACAAGTGGGACTATATCAAGCTGAAAAACTTCTGTACAGCGAAGGACACCATCAGTAGAACAAAAAGGCATCCTACAGTATGGGAGAATATATTCATAAATGACATATCCGATAAAGGGCTGACATACAAAATACATAAAGAACTCATGCACCTCAACAAACAAAAAGCAAATAATCCAATTTAAAAATGGGCATAGGATCTGAATAGACACTTCTCCAATGAAGAAATTCAGATGGCCAACAGGCACATGACAAGATGCTCCACATCGCTAATCATCAGAGAAATGCAAATTAAAACCACAATGAGATATCACCTCACACCAGTAAGGAAGGCCAACATCCAAATCACAAACAACAAATGTTGGTGAGGATGTGGGAAAGGGGAACCCTCCTACAGTCCTGGTGGGAATATAAATTAGTTCAACCATTGTGGAGAGCAGTATGGAGGTTCCTCAAAAAACTCAAAATAGAAATACCATTTGACCCAGGAATCCCACTCCTAGGAATTTACCCTAAGAATGCAGCAGCCCAGAGTTAGTGAGGAAGATGGCGGCGTGAGCAGGGCAGCAGAAATCTCCTCCCAAAATCATATATATTAATGAAAATACAACAAATACAACTATTCCTAAAAGAGAGACCAAAAGATACAGGTCAACAGTCAGGCTACAGCTACACCTGCTAGAACTCAGCACCTCACGAAGCGGGTAAGATACAAAGCCGCGACCCAGCGGACCAGAGCACTCCCCCACCCCAGCGCACCAGCGGGAGGAAAAGAATCAGAGGGGGGAGGGAGTGGAAGCACACGACTGCTAAATAACCAGCCTTGGTGATCTGCATCGGGAGCACAGACACACATCACATGGTGTATCGGATATTAGAGAAACAGAAGGGCAGGATCTGAGACGGACAACGCAACTGGGTCCTCTCAGCCGGCTCCCCGGGACAAAAGAAAAGCGCACACTTTTTTAAAAGTCTTAAAGAGACAAGGGCCCAACAGCAGAACAAAATCATCCCAGCGCACTCAGCCCAGCAGGCTGGGAGTCCTGGGGAATTTCGGACCCCTTGGCCAGCGACCGGGCACAGCAGCTGCGCTGAGGCTTCCCACAAACATCAGCAACCTTCCATTCGTTCCCTCCCCGGCCAGAGCCACAAAGGGTCCAGAGGAGCCGCCACTGCTGCGGAAAAGTGGAGCAGCAGCGCCACCCACAGCATCCTCCCAGAATCTACTACTGGCAGGCTTTTTTTTTTTAAGTCTTCCCAGTGTGCAGGAAAACAGCTCAGGCCCGGGAGAAGGGCAAGGAGAACAAGCAGGAAGGGACATTGTTCTTGCAGCTGACACACGTGGTGCCTACCAGTGACCACTTCTATCGCCATGAAAAGACAGAGGAATATGGTACAAACAAAGCTTAGCTAAACAATCCCAGAGAGGGAGCCTGATGGGATGGACATGCACAATCTTCTGGAAAAAGAATTCAGAATAAAAGTCATAACCGTACTGATGGATCTCCAGAGAAATATGCAAGAGCTAAGGGAGGAAGTGAGGAAAGACAATGCAGAAATGAGGCAAGCAATTGACGGGCTTAGCAGCAGACTGGACGAGATGCAAGAGACTGTTAATGGAATAGAAATCAGAGAGAACAGGAATACAGAGAAGCTGAGGCAGAGAGAGATAAAAGGATCTCTAGTAGGAATGAAAGACTATTAAGAGAACTGTGAGACCAATCCAAAGGGAACAATATTCACATTACAGGAGTACCAGAAGAAGAAGAGAGAGAAAAAGGGATAGAAAGTGTCTTTGAAGAAATAATTGCTGAAAACTTCCCCAAGCTGGGGTAGGAAATAGTTTCTCAAATCACGGAAGCCCACACATCTCCCAACACAAGGGACCCAAGGAAGACAACACCAAGACACATAATAATTAAAATGGCAAAGATCAAAGGTAAGGGCAGAGTATTAAAGGCACCTAGAGAGAGAAAAAAGATCACCTACAAAGGAAAACCCATCAGACTTCCAAACAGAAACCTTACAGGCCAGAAGAGAATGGCATGATATATTTAATGTAATGAAACAGAAGGGCCTCAAACCAAGAATATTGTTTTGAACACGATTATATTTGAGGGAGGAATTAAACAATTCCCAGACAAGCGAAAGCTGGGGGAGTTTGCCTCACATAAACCACCTCTACAGGATATCCTAAAGGGACTGCTCTAGATGGAAGCACTCCTAAGGCTAAAAAGATGTCACCAGAGAAAATAAAATCAAGGCTAAGAAAGCAGACCATCCAAATACTAACTAAAGGCAAAGAATAAAACACCTAGTATATAAAGAATGGAGGAGGAAGAATAGGAAGGGAGAGAAATAAAGAATCATCAGACAGTGTTTACAATAGCTTAACAAGAAAGTTAAGTTAGATTGTTAGATAGTAAAGAAGCTACCCTTGAACCTTTGGTAACCAGGAATCTAAAGCCAGAAATGGCAATAAGTACATATCTTTCAAAAATCACCGTAAATGTAAATGGACTGAACACACTAATCAAAAGACACAGAGTAACAGAATGGAGAAAAAAGCAAGACCCATCTATATGCTGCTTACAAGAGACTCACCTCAAGCCCAAAGATATACACAGACTAAAAGTGAAGGGATGGAAAAAGATATTTCATGCAAACAACAAGGAGAAAAAAGCAGGTGTTGCAGTACTTGTATCAGACAAAATAGACTTCAAAACGAAGAAAGTAGCAAGAGATAAAGAAGGACATTACATAATGATAAAGGGGTCAGTCCAACAAGAGGATATAACCATTATAAATATATATGCACCCAACCCAGGAGCGCCAACATATGTGAAACAAATACTAACAGAATTAAAGGAGGAAATAGACAGCAATGCATTCATTTTAGGAGACTTCAACACACCACTCACTTCAAAGGACACATCAACCAGACAGAAAATAAGTAAAGACACAGAGGCAGTGAACAACACACTAGAACAGATGGACCTAACAGACATCTACAGAACTCTACACCCAAAACCAGCAGGATACACATTCTTCTCAAGTGCACATGGAACATTTTCCAGAACAGACCACATACTAGGCCACAAAAACAACCTCAGTAAATTCAAAAATATTGAAATCCTACCAACCAATTTCTCAGATCACAAAGGTATAAAACTAGAAATAAATTTTAGAAAGAAATCAAAAAGGCTCATAAATACATGGAGACTTAACAACATTGTCCTAATTAATCAATGGGTTAATGACCAAATCAAAACAGAAATCAAAGACTATATGGAGACTAATGACAACAACACAAAGCCACAACTTCTGTGGGACGCAGCAAAGGCAGTTCTAAGAGGAAAGTATATTGCTTTCCAAATGAATGGTCTAAAGACACAATTACTGAAATTGGAAAAAGAAGAACAAATGAGGCCCAAAGTCACCAGGAGGGACATAATAAAGATCAGAGAATAAATAAATAAAATTGAGAAGAATAAAACAATAGAAAAAAATCAATAAAACCAAGAGCTGGTTCTTTGAAAAAATAAACAAAATAGATAAACCCCTAGCCAGACTTATTAAGAGAAAAGAGACTCTACACACATAAACAGAATCAGAAAGGAGAAAGGAAAAATCACGACGGACTCCACATAAATACAAATAATTATAAGAGAATATTATGAGAATCTATATGCTAACAAGCTGGAAAACAGAAGAAATGGACAACTTCTTAGAAAAATACAACTTTCCAAGACTCACCAAGCAAGAAACAGGAAAACTAAACAGACCAATCACCAGCAACAAAATTGAATCGGTAATCCAAAAACTACCCAAGAACAAAACCCCTGGACCAGATAGATTCAACTCCGAATTCTACCAGACATATAGAGAAGATATAACACTGGTTCTCCTTAAACTTTTTCAAAAGATAGAAGAGGAGGGAATACTTCCAAACTCATTCTACGAAGCCAGCATCACTCTAATACCAAAACCGGGCAAAGACCTCACCAAAAAAGAAAATTACAGACCAATATCGCTGATGAACGTCGATGCAAAAATACTCAACAAAGTATTAGCAAACCGAATTCAAGAATACATCAAGAGGATCATACACCATGATCAAATAGGATTCATCCCAGGGATGCAAGGATGGTACAACATTCGAAAATCCATCAACATCATCCACCACACCACATCAACAAAAAGAAGAACAAAAACCACATGATCATCTCCATAGATGCTGAAAAAGCATTTGACAAAATTCAGCATCCATTCCTGATTAAAACTCTCAACAAAATGGGTATAGACGGCAAGTCCCTCAACATCATAAAGGCCATATATGACAAACCCACAGCTAACATCATACTTAACAGCGAGAAGCTGAAAGCTTTTCATCTAAGTTCAGGAACAAGACAGGGATGCCCACTCTCTCCACTGTTATTCAACATAGTACTGGAGGTCCTAGCCACAGCAATCAGACAAAACAAAGACATACAAGGCATCCAGATTGGTAAAGAAGAAGTCAAATTGTCACTATTTGCAGATGACATGATACTGTACATAAAAAACCCTAAAAATTCCACTCCAAAACTACTAGAACTAATATCTGAATTCAGCAAAGTTGCAGGATACAAAATTAACACACAGAAATCGGTTGCTTTCCTATACACTAACGATGAACTAACAGAAAGAGAAATCAGAAAAACAATTCCATTCAAAATTGCATCAAAAAGAATAAAATACCTAGGAATAAACCTAATGAAGGAAGTCAAAGACTTGTACTCTGAAAACTACAAGACACTCCTAAGAGAAATTAAAGAGGACACTAACAAATGGAAATTCATCCCATGCTCTTGGCTAGGAAGAATAAATATTGTCAAAATGGCTATACTACCTAAAGCAATCTACAGATTCAATGCAATCCCTATCAAACTACCAACAGCTTTCTTCAATGAACTCAAACAAATAATTCTAAAATTCATATGGAACCACAAAAGATCCCAAATAGCCAAAGCAATCCTGAGAAGGAGGAATAAAACAGAGGGAATTATGCTCCCTGACTTCAAGCTCTACTACAAAGCCACAGTAATCAAGACAATTTGGTATTGGCACAAAAATAGACCCACAGACCAATGAAACAGAATAGAAAATCCAAACATTAACCCAAACATATACAGTCAATTAATATTTGATAAAGGAGCCTTGGATATACAACGGGGAGATGACGGCCTCTTCAGCAGCTGGTGTTGGAAAAACTGGACAGCTACATGTAAGAGAATGAAACTGGACTACTGTCTAGCCCCATACACAAAGGTAAACTCAAGGTGGATCAAAGACCTGAATGTAAGTCATGAAACCATAAAACTCTTAGAAAAAAACATAGGCAAAAATCTCTTGGACATAAACATGAGCGACTTCTTCATGAACATATCTCCCAGGGCAAGGGAAACAAAAGCAAAAATGAACAAGTGGGACTATATCAAGCTGAAAAGCTTCTGTACAGCAAAGGACACCATCAGTAGAACAAAAAGACATCCTACAGTATGGGAGAATATATTCATAAGTGATGTATCCGATAAGGGGTTGACATTCAAAATAATAAAAGAACTCACACACCTCAACAAACAAAAAGCAAATAATCCAATTAAGAAATGGGCAGAGGACATGAATAGATACTTCTCCAAAGAAGAAATTCAGATGGCCAACAGGCACATGAAAAGATGCTCCACATCGCTAATCATCAGAGAAATGCAAATTAAAACCACAATGAGATATCACCTCACACCAGTAAGGATGCCCAGCATCCAAAACACAAACAACAACAAATGTTGGTGAGAATGTGGAGAAAAGGGAACTCTCCTACACTGCTGGTGGGACTGCAAATTACTTCAACCATTGTGGAAAGCAGTATGGAGATTCCTCAAAAAACTCAAAATAGAAATACCATTTGACCCAGGAATCCCACTCCTAGGAATTTACCCTAAGAATGCAGCTGCTCAATTTGAAAAAGACAGATGCACATCTATGTTTATCGCAGCACTATTTACAACAGCCAAGAAATGGAAGCAACCTAAGTGTCCATCATTAGATGAATGTTAAAAGAAGATGTGGTACATATACAAAATGGAATATTACTCAGCCATAAGAAGAAAACAAATCCTACCATTTGCAACAACATGGATGGAGCTAGAGGGTATTATGCTCAGTGAAATAAGCCAAGTGGAAAAAGACAAGTATTAAATGATTTCACTCATATGTGGAGTATAAGAAGAAAAAAAAAACTGAAGGAACAAAACAGCAGCAGACTCACAGAACCCAAGAATGGCCTTACAGATACCAAGGGAAAGGGGCTGGGGAGTGTGGGTGGGAAGGGAAGGACAAGGGGGAAAAGGGGGGCATTACAATTAGCAGACAATGTAGGGGGGGCACGGGGAGAGTTATACAACTCAGAGAAGACAAGTAGTGATTCTTTTTTTTTATTAAGGTATTATTGATATACACTCTTAGGAAGGTTTCACATGAAAAAACAATGTGGTTATTACATTTACCCATATTATCAAGTCCTCACTCATACCCCAATTCAGTCCCAGTGATTCCCCACACCATGTGTACTAAACATAATTCCCCACAGTCCCCTTCTCCCTCTCTCCCCACCCACCCTCCCACACCCCTCCCCTTTGGTAACCACTAGTTCCTTCTTGGAGTCTCTGAGTCTGCTACTATTTTATTTCTTCAGTTTTGCTTTGTTGTTATACTCCACAAATGAGGGAAATCATTTGGCACTTGTCTTTGTCCGCCTGGCTTATTTCACTGAGCATAATATCCTCCAGCTCCATCCATGTTGTTGCAAATGGCAGGATTTGTTTCCTTCCTATGGCTGAATAGTATTCCATTGTGTGTATGTACCACATCTTCTTTATCCATTCATCTTCTGATGGACACTCAGGTTCCTTCTATATCTTGGCTATTGTAAAAAGTGCTGCAATAAACATAGGGGTGCATAGAGAAGTTGTACTCTTTGGGTAAATTCCAAGGAGTGGGATTCCTGGGTCAAATGGTATTTGTATTTTTAGTTTTTTGAGGAACCTCCATACTGCTTTCCACAATGGTTGAACTAATTTGCATTCCCACCAGCAGTGTAGGAAGGTTCCCCTCTCTCCGCATCCTCGCCAGCATTTTTTGTTCTTAGTCTTTTGGATGCTGGGCATCCTTACTGGTGTGAGGTGATATCTCATTGTGGTTTTAATTTGCATTTCCCTGGTGATTAGTGATGTGGAGCATCTTTTCATGTGTCTGTTGGCCATCTGAATTTCTTCTTTGGAGAACTGTCTCTTCATATCCTCTGCGACAAGTAGTGACTCTATAGCATCTCACTACGCTGATGGACAGTGACTGTAATGGGGCATATGGGGGGGGGACTTGATGATATGGGGAGTCTAGTAACCATAATGTTGCACATGTAATTGTAGATTAACGATACCAAAATAAAATATATATATATATACATATATAAAATAATAATAATAATAATAAACATGCTTCTTTAATCATCTAAAACCCCACAGGCAGCACATATCAACTACCCAGAGAAGAATGAGCCATGTGAGGGCTCTTCCTTAATTATGTACTATATTCTTATAATAAAGTAAGCTAGAGAAAAGAAAGTGTTTTTCAAATTGTCACAGGTCTCCAAAAAATTTTCCAGTAGATTGCTTGAAAAAAATTCACGTGTAAGTGGACACGTGCAGTGCAAACCTGTGCTGTTCAAGGGTCACCTGCATGGGAAAAACACAGCATATGGAGGTTCACTACCATTAGGAGTTTCAGGCTTCCACTGGGGGTCTTGGAACATACTCCCTGCGTGGGTCAGGAGGGACCACAGAGAACAAAATAGGTTGGTACCAATGCCTTATCGAGTAAGTGATAGATTGGAAAACAGGTAAGCAGACCCCCACGACAAAAGAATGCCCAGACCAGCAGAACCTGCTGGCATCCTGTGTGCAAGGGGCGGACCCAGGCAGTCTTGGCGGCGGCGTGCATCTCAAAGCTGCCCACTGGTGAGGAACGGGATGACGGGTAACAGGCCAGCCATGGCCAGAGTGGACCTGCGCTCAGGGCCAAGGGTCCCTACAAAGCCGACCTCCCCAGCTGTCCTAGGACCACCAAGGACTGGCCGCACATCAGCCCAACACACAAGACACTGGACTCAACTGGGTCCCTGTGGCAGACCCACACCCCCGTTTGCTTCCCGTGAAGCCAACACAGGAGCAGGTGCACACATCCTTCCGATCACACGTTCAACAAGGAGAAGGCACTGGCCGAATGCCAGGTGGTGCCAGAACAAGGCACAGGCAGCCCCTGCCCACCCGGAGCTCAGTATGACCAGGGAGGCCCAGTCAAGTACCCACATGAAAACACAACCACAGCCCAGCTGGGCCAGGAGATGAGCAGGGGCTGGGGGGTGGCGCGGGGGTCTACTCCAGACAGGATGCTTGAGGAAGGCCTCTCTGCGTGACATTGAAGCTGAGCTCTCAATTAACAAGGGACCTAGTCATGGGGAAAACACAGGGAAGAGCGTTTCTGGCTGAGGGAATGGCACTGCACAGGGGAGGAGCTGTGGTCGTGGGTGTTGGAGGAAGCGAAAGATGCATAGTGATCTGTCAGGATCACTAAGCAGGGAACAGAGGATGACGAAAAGCCTGAGGATGGTTTTGAGGCGCAAAGTGCTAAGATCCTCCTATTTACTTGGGAGAAGACACTCCAGCTGCTGCTGGGTGGGGAACCAGGCCGGGAGGGGCAAGAACAGAAGCCAAGGAGCTTCTGAGGAGCAGGCTGCCACTGCGATCAGCTGACCAGGCCCACTGCTAGCCCCCGCCTCCCTAGGATGGGTCTTGGTCACAAGTTGAAACCCGGTTCTGACTGTGCATTGACTTGGCGCAGGGCTCCCCCACAGAAAAGAGAGCAGATCAGCCCAAAATTGGACGTCCAATGGATGTGACATTATATCCAAACTGACCATTGGAATTTGGGCTTCTTCCTCCATCTTCTGAGCATATTACTTAGCACAGATCCATCTCCAGGAGCCTGCGGGGCCTCATTCATTGACAAGTTTTAAGGCCTGTGAGAGAGGCCATGTGCAGAAAGCATTTCAGATGGCTTCACTGATCTGCCCGCTGCTTTGTGCCTTGACTGCAGGCCAGCAGGCGTGCTGGGCACTTCACACTCCCCAGTGGCCCTCCGACACAGGTGTCCTGATCCTGGCCTCATGGGTGAGAACCTGGAGCTCATGCTGGCTAAGTCCCGAGGGCAGACCTCCAAAGGCCACGTCCTTCACAACCACACACCTCATTCATCCCTTGGTGTGCAGCCAGCAGGGCCCAGTCACAGCAGAGCCCCTTTGGTCTAGCAGGATCCAGGCTCTGCCACTCACTGGGTGAACAGGGGTCCACCTCTTCGCTTTCCTATGCCCCAGTTTCCCCACCTGTCACACATGGATAGGCACAAGAATTACTCATAGGTGTATTAGGAGGGTTAAATGAGTTAATAGCTAAAAAGGACAGAGAGGAAGCACTGTTAGCAGCGGCCAGTCCCAATCAAGATCTCCCCTCCAGAATTGCCCATCCAATTTTAGGGCAAAGGAAGACCATCTGCCTGTCTTCTGCACTGGCCCACAGCACCCCTCCCACCTCCCTCTAGGGACACTCTGTCGTCAGAGCAGCAGAACAGCACGGCCCAGCCACCAGCGGCCTTGGGGCCACACAACCGGGACTGAAACTGCAAACAGGCAAACCCAAGACCAAGGCCCAGATCCACTTCTCTGACCTTTAGCAACTTAATTTACTTCTCTGAGCTTCAGTTTCCTTATGTGTGAAGTAGAAGTAATGCTCATGCACACCTGATCAGATGCTCACGGGGCTCCAATAACAGCGCGGGCAGTCGTCAGCTGTGATGTCGCTATACTGTGGTGGCTCTGGCTCTTGTACAGACAAGGGGTCAGACCTGGGTCTGCATTCTCTTTCCGCCACAATGGGACCTTGGGGAAGCTCCTTTACCTTTCTGGGCCTCAGGTTCCTTATGCACAAAATTGGGGGGTGAAAAGTACCCAAACTCTCTGGGTTTGGGGAAGGACACAGTAAATGTGACCTGGCCCTACTTATTATTATCATCCAGCAACAAAAAGACAGCCCACAAAAGAGATCACATCCATAGTCCCATCCTGCCCACAAACGCACAACCAATCCCAGAAGCACTGTCAGCATGTTCACTGCAGCATCCGGAAAGCATGAAAGTAAAAAGATCAAGCAGAGCAACATTCCCATCGCAGAACTCAACACCTTCCTGCAAACAGGCACCAAATCGAACACGCAAGGGATAAAGAGCCCCACACATTACAACAGGGCCTCAATGACCAGGAAAACTAATCATCCCTCACCTACTCTGGAAGGACACAAGAATTCATTTAAAAAAAAGGACAGAAAACAGCAGGTCCCTAGGACATTTAAAAGATAACCAGGTTCCCCAAGAACGGACTCATAGTTACCAAAGGGAAAGGGACTGGGGAAAATGGGCGGGAAGGGAGGGATAAGAGGGGAAAGGGGGCATTACGATTAGCAGATGTAATGTTGGGGGGGCACGGGGAGGGCAGTACAACTCAGAGAGGACAAGTAGTGATTCTATAGCATCTCACTACGCTGATGGACAGTGACTGTAATGGGGTTGGTGGGGGGGACCTGATGAAGGGGGTAGTTTAATCACCATAATATTGCACATGTCATTGTAGATTAATGATACCAAAATAAATTATAAAAAAAATAAAATAATAAAATAAAATGCACTCCCGGGGGAAAAAAAAAAAGATAACCAGGTTCAACAGATATTTGCTCTGTTTACATCAGATTCCTTTTTTTATAATAAAACAGACGATCTGAAGCCTTCCCCACCCCTCTTCTTATCCCACCTTCTCTCCCCAAGCACGGGTTCCTTTAGCTACTGTGTAATTCCCACACATTTCTGACCTCTTATTGCAATTTATCCTTTTAGTATGTACATACCCATAAGCAGTACACATAAGTCTCCTTTGGAACAGTTTTTAACTGTTTAGCATCTTGTGCAGCTTGCCTTTTCCCACTCAACAGAATGTTTGGAGAAGATATTAAAGGACTGGGCAAATCAAACTAGGGTTTTTTTCATATGATGGAACTGTACACAACAGTTAAAATAAATGAACCAGAGCTACATGCAGATTCTCCCCTTTTATGCATACCCCTTGATGATGTATTTCTAGCAACTTCATACTGGCCTTTAGTTCTGGCCTTGGCTTTCACAATCAAATGGGTTTTATCCCATGGACCAGCCACAGAAAAGCTCAGAGAGGTTAAGTAAGCTGTCCTGGGTCAATTATTTAGTGAGTGGAAGAGCCAGGATTCAGCCCCAGGCCCACACACCTATGACATCTTCCCGCATGAGTCTACTTGGTCCTTAACTTTCACCTTCCTACCCAGTTTTCTGGCTCTAAACAATGGCCTCCTGACTAGAATTCTGCTTTCAGACTTTCATATACTTATTCTAAAACTCACCTGAAGCAAGTATACTCTGTTGGTCCAGGATTATTTGCAAGATGAGCACCACCAGAGCTACCCTTTTTTTTTTGAGGCGGAGTGGGGGGACATCGTAAATGAGGGGAGTAGGGACCCCTGGAGGATGAGGCTTTCTGGTCTCCCTGCTGCAGACAATTGGCAGCAACCAGGACTCACGGGTGCTGAGAGGGACTGCTCTTCCCAGGAATTAATTAACAAGCTCATTTATTTACAAGATGCAGTAGCTGTTTTTCCGATTGCTCCTGGGATCATTACTGTCACCTCTCACCTGCAATGGCAAAAACAGCAATAAAAAAATTCCTGTAACCTGGGATGAGCAGGCTAAGCAGTTCTCTTAATGACCTTGCTCTGACCCCAGTACAATCCCAAGGCCTGCTCTGGCCTTCCAAAGAATGGGCTTCAGCCAAGGCCCAAGGGTGACCTGTTCTATCTGCTCTTCAATTAGGCCACTGAAGGGATACTTCTTCATCTCAGGTCACAGACAGGAGATTGGCAGGGACAGCACACTGTTATCAAAACAGCAACAGATCTCCCCTCCAGCTGGAATCCTAACTGCCTTTACATTAGACATCAGCCCTCAACTGGCTGTGCCCCCAAGCCAGTCCTTCACCTTTCTGAGCATCAGTTCTAACACTTGTAAACTGCACTTCATAATCTCCCCGGTGTCTCCCGGGGCCACAAAAAATCATCTGAGAGAGGCTAACCTCTCAGTAGACAGGGGTCACTTGGAGGTAGAAGGGCAGACTTAGTCCCTAATAAAAATATATTCTTTGACATGGATAATTGAAGCCTTCTCTCAAATTCAATTAAATGTGAGCAAAAGCACCCTTGCTATTTTTATTGATTTGCAATAAAACCTGCTTGTTGCATAAACTAGGTTGGGAGACAACGGCTCCTCCCACACAGAAACCCTGAAGCTATCACCTCAGTGGCTGCTTGGCAAATGTTAGCAGAGAATGATAACAGAGCACAGCAAAATAACAATTTAGTTTTTTTCTCCAAGGTCACTGTGAACAGTAGGTCTGAACCTCCCCCTTCCTTCTGGGAGGGAAAAGGTTTCAGTAAGATAGAGCATGTCCTCCAGGCCAAGCCATGGGCCTCAGGCTGTACCCAGCTTCCTTCCAGAACAAAAGTGCCCACACCACAGGTCCTCAGAGGCCTACTTTATCTGACTGCTAACTAGCAAAACTGAAACTAACTCCACTGTGCAAAATGCCACTTCCATCCTGCATCTTTGAAACTGAACGTGGCTTTTTCTCCAGTTACACAGAGGGCATGAAAGGGAAAATTATATTAGGAGATCTTTAATCTATAATCATAAAGTGGAATGGGGCATGAGAGGATACTGAATCCTACCTCCTCATTCTTGGTACCGTGTCAAAAAGGATTGAGGACTTGTGGGTTAAAGGTTTCAAAAGATTCTGGCTAAATTACCAAAAATAATAAAGGGGACAGACAGGGAGAGGTAGTGGTATTCAACTTGTGAATAGAAAGAAGAAACCTCTCCTTTCATTTAAGTGAGGTCTCTAAAGGAATCAAATCCACGGAGACAAAAAGTAGAATGGTGGGTGCCAGAGGCTGGCAGAAGGCGGATGGGGAGTTAGTGTTTAATGGGGCAGAATTTGTTTTGCAAGACAAAGAGTTCTGATGATGGTTGCACAACAGCGAGAATGTAATTAATGCCACTGAACTGTACCCTTAACAATGGTTAAGATGGTATATTTTATGTGCTTCACCCCAGGTTTTTAATTGGGGAAGGAAAAAAAAAGCACACACACACACACACACACACACACACACACACACACAAAGTAACCTCTCTACCTGCTAGAGCTCATTTGATTTGGGAACCAGCATGGCGTACTGGCTAACAACTAGGACCCTAGAGTCCTGAGTTCCTCTCTCTCTTCTGCATTTACTTGCTGGGTGCCTTTGGGTAAATCATTTGATCTAAGACTGTTTCTTTATCCACAAAAACGGGAATAATAATCAGCCTCCTACCTTATAGAGCTATGAGGATAAGAGAACAAGGTAACAGAATCTCACTAGCACAGGAGTAAGCACTCGTTAAGTTATTCTTGTAAATTTTATTAACAAATTATTAGTTAACGTTACTTCAAAATCAGCAATAAACATTAAATTAATATTGATATTGTATTATCAGTTAGGTCGTGAAGAGCATAAGATAACAGCATCTTAAGGGAAAAGGGGGCTGAAGTGAGGAGTCAGAAGACGGGCTTCAAGAGTGGCTGTGAGCGTGAGATTTCTTCTCGGTGACACGCAGGAGTTGAGATGATCTCTTAGATTAACAGAAAGCAAGATCAGCTTTGCTGGAGGGAGCCAGCCCTGGAACTACACCTCTCCCTCACCGCCTAAGCTTTTCAGGGAAATCCCGGGAGAAGGAAGGGGTCCAAAGATCGTGCCAGGGAAGGCTGACTGCAAAGCCCCTTTCTAAGCCCTGAGCGGCGGCATGGTGCAAAGTTTGCGCAAGACACCCTAGGATCGGAAGCAAGGGTCCCGCACCCTCGCTCTTCCCTCGCAATTCTGCAACTGAGCCTGCATGGGGAGCTGCAAGAAACCTGCAAGATTACCAGGTCCTGCAGAGACCCCAAGAAAAGGCATCCCCAGAACAGCCTGGGTTGCAGAATTATAAATACCTCCCTCGCACATGCGCACTGCGATGTACGAGTGGAGCCGATGCACAACGAGTACCCATTGCGCCTGCGCTGTCTGGATCTCCCTTCGGGGTATGGGACGTGAAGGGAAGGGGCATGGGACGAAAAGGGAAGAGGCCGGGTCCCGTGGTCCTGCGAAGAAAAAAGAATAGGTCTGCGGCGGCCGATCGGCGTCCGTCTCCTCGTTTCTTACCTCATAGTGCTTCATGGCTCCCTCGCACGGCGGCTACTGCTCCTACGGCGGGACTGCCCACCTGCTCGCCACACGGCAAGGAATACCTTAAGAGCCTGCGACCGCCACGCAAGACTAACTGCAGCTCCGCGTCCGCCCCGCCCCTCCCTGCCGTGAGCGCCCCTCCCCCGCAGCCAATCAGTGGGCGAGGCTCCCCTACGCCCCCGCCCCGCGAGGCCGGTCTGAGCTAGGACTAGACTCTCTCGCCACGGAGATAGCCATTCAGCTTGCGGGACCTACCAGAGGGGCGGAGAGTAGGCCAAACCTGGTTGAGAAGGGCTTGTCCATCCACCAACCAAAACGGGGCCTCGACGCCACGCCCCTTTCCCCGCCCCCGGCGGTGTCGCTGTGGAAACCAGAGGAAGCGAAGGTTGCAGGAGGCGGGGGGCGGGAGCAAGAAATTGAATGACAGGGAGGGCAGCATTCACTATGCTAACGCCGCGACTGGGTGAATTCTGAGGTAGGCGGCCCTCGGGGTACCCAGGAGCAAAGGGAGAGGGCTAGGGGCTGGGGCCGTGGGCTGGGGGGCCTGGATGAAGAGCTCTCGGGCGAGGGAACCCCCATCTGTGAAGAACGGGAAGGAAAGTGGAAATAGATGGCGAAAAGCCCCCTGGGACTCAACCTGCAACCTGAGCCCTCGTCCCATTCTGGCGGTGTCTTCACTGCCCTCTTCAATGCAAGGCCCCGCCCCACCTTGCTCGACCCTATAGGTAGGGGCCCATTTGTCTACCTGCGCTGTCCAGTACGGCCACCACTGGTCACGTATAACTAAGGAGTCCTTGAAATGTGGCTGGGCCAAATTGAGAGGTACTGTTAATGTAAAACACCCCGATTTCAAAAGTTTAGTATGAAAAGGAAAATGTTAAAAATCTCACTAATAACTTTTGATGATTACACGTTGAAATGTTACTATTTTGGGTATACTGTATTTTAAAACATTAAAATTGTTTCCCTGTTTCTTTTTACTTTTTAAATGTGCCTATTAGAATATTTAAAACCACAGACACAGCTTGCGTTTGTGGCTAGCAGTTGTGACTCTCCCCCTGGCTGTATTTGTCAGTGCTGATAGGGGGTCATGCTATGCTTTTGCCCCCTTGATGGTCATGACCAGACTGGGGAGGCTCGGTGCCACCTCACATACACAGACACACACACACAGACTCATGCACACACTTCATAACTTCAGGACTGGGTAAGGAGTGGGCAGCCCCTGGCACCTTCCCTCAAATTCTGTCCTTTCTCCTGGTTGCAGACCCTGCCCCTGACCCTTCATCAGCTGTTGAACCTTGCGGAACTCACAGGCTCTGACATCAGGGACATAGTGAGAAGTCCTCAAAGGTAGATCTCTGATTCATAGGGGAACAGGGTGGGGCAAGTGTGAGTCAACGCTTAGCACTAGTCATCCAGGTTACGTTCCAGAAATTTCTGATGCTACAGTTTCTGGGGACCCCTGTCTCTGAGTAAAGGAAGCCAAGGTTGTGGTCTTTTTCACCAGGCCCTATCTGGGCAAAACAGATGAAAACATAAAGGTTCTTTACAACTGTGCTTTCAAAAGCACAGATCTTTTTCTTTTGGCAATTGTGGGGCTTACAGTCTCTTGAGACCTTTGTGCCTGGACAGGCCTCAATGCCTGCCCTCATTGAGGGGGACAGGGGGAGTTAATCACTCAGAAGCCACAAGTTAAAATCCTACCAAGTTGAGTTACTTGAAGGCACTGAGAGGGCAGGACTGAACCCTTAAATTCTAGCCACGTTTTGCTACTTTGCCAGTTCTGCTAATATCCAGTTTCTCCAATGTGGTCTGAGTAGCAGTATCTTCCATATTGCTGTTTTCCAGCTAAGTAAGGCATGTGGTATCCAAATAGATGTCCTGTCTGGAGAGATTCCACGTACATGGCTATAGACTCAGAACATTCCGGAATTTCCCCTTCGAGACTGTTTTCCTGAGCCCATACTCACTCAACAGGCACCAAATAATTTTGTGAACCTACTATACTGAGTACCAACAGGGGCATGCAAATAATTTCCACCCCCTCTTCCACCCTACAAGTTCACAGAATGGCAGGATCCAGCCTGGAAAAGGAATTCCTCTTTTTTATGAATACTTTGGTGCAAGGATCCCTTATTGGCCTCCTCTAGCTTCCAATAACCAGACAGTCAGCAGAGACCAAATCCACCCTCGGAATAAAGACTGGTCACTTTGTTCAAGCCATTCATGACATGATACCACAGCTCTGATCGTGCTTATCAATAGGGACAGCTAGATCCTGCTTGTCCCCCTCAGCATCTCCAGCACAGTGGCTTATTCCTAGCAGTGACAAGTAGATACATTTGGTGTTTGCTGAGCTGACTATAACAAGCCCCTTAATGCAGTTTCCAAAGGGAAAATTCCAGAAAGCTCTTGCTCTGTGGCAGCACTGAAGAATGAGCAGGGCCTGAGATTTGGCAGAACTTGTGGTCATTCGGACATTGAAGGTCTGGTGTATTTGTGCATTTCTCAAGCTCCTCCTGTATTTCCTACACGTAGGGAAGGTAGGATCTTGATTTTTCCAGAAACCCGGCTTAGCTTGTTTTGGGGTATGTAATCGAGCTAGTTCTCAGGTGTCTGAGGGAAGGTGTAGCAAACAGCCAACAAGCCAGGGCTGGTTACCAACTTTCTGCTGTGTCAGGAGGCCCAGACAGACATTTCCCAAGTCCTATCTTGTCTCGAATTTTTTTTTCAGTCCATTGGATGTGTTTTTTTCTTTTTATTGATATAATTTACATTCAGTAAAATCCACCCTTTTTAGCATACAGTTCTGAATATATACAGTTATAGAATCACCATGGTTAAGATGGAGACCATGTCCATCATTCCCAAAACTTCTGGTCTCAGCCCCTGCTAACCACAGATCTGCTTTCTACCCCAATACTTTTGCCTTTTCCAGGAGGCCCTATAAAATGGAATCACACAGTA